>VZUA01038304.1:1551-17617 GCA_013401035.1 Horornis vulcanius
GTTTCTTTTTATTATGCATTGAGGTTAAAAAAAAATCACTTTTGATATCTTGAATAGTAAATATCATCGACTGAAAGGCTGAAATACACTTTCTGCTGCGAATTATTCACTAGGCTACTTAACTGATAGCCAGTGATTGCCCTCAGCCTGTGTACCTATGGAAAGATAGGCAGGTGGGTAACTCCTACCTCCTCCTTCACCCTCTTTACTTTCTCATATTTTTCAAAGGTTTCTCCTTTTCTCTCATGTTTCTTTCACAACCCTAAGTGGAAGGTAAACCAAATAATGCTTGAGTTAGATGTTTGATTCCACTTTGTTAAATTTACTTGAAATCAGGCAAAACAAGTATGACCCACTTCAGTCACTGCTGTTGAACTATGATTTAACAGTGGACAAGCATAAGAACAAAAAATATTTATATAAAATGAAGTAATCAGAGCTTTGTCCTTCTGGCAATAAGGAGGGTATATACCTGGGTAGGACAATGACCACTTAACAAAAAAATAAACACAAAAATGACCATTCCAAGAAATATTTAGCAAGCTCCCTCTGAGAATACTTGTCCACCAAGAAAAGCTCACGTCCTTTCTGATGCAAGGATCACATTCCTTTTGCTCTCATTCCAGCTATAAGTCACACATCCAGCTCCAGTTTAGCTCTCTCTCCCTGAGGAAAATGCACATACAATTGATGAGTTTTTCCCCTTGTTGGCCCTTCTCAGGTGCCCTGCACAGAGGTGCAAGCCCCTTTGCCAGTATGGGACAGTCAGCAGGGTAAAATCACTCAGGTGAGAATATTAGCATTAGAGGACATGACACATGGCATTTGTGGGAAGAATTCAGTTACTAACACTTTGTAGGATGCTCAAAATATTAACAGTAAGCATGCATGACAAGCATGACAGTGAGCAGACAGGGGAAGCCAAGTGTGTAGCCTTGACTGAAAATTCCAGCAGTGGCAAGGAGGGGATTTAGGGCTGCTCTTCCATTTAACTGGGCCCTACTGATGCCAAATTCAGATCCCTGTGTGGGCACTGTGTATAGCCCCTGTTGTTCTCTGCCAGAGAAAAGATAATGAAAACCACAGGCTAATAACCTGGGGTTCATTAATGTGTCTGTAGTAGCTGGACTGTATCAGGACCACTCGAAGCAGCACCCTCCCTGCTCCGCCTCCTCCCAGGGTGACAGCCCAGGATTACAGTCAATTATTTTAGGTTTTTGTTATACAGCAAATGGAAAGGATGGAAACTAAAGCTGCACTCCAATTGAATATAAAAGTAATTCCAATTTATTAAATTATTGCAGACCACACAGTTCTTGTGAAGGTACTTCTGAAGAGTATGTCTTACTAAATCTCCTAAAATATATTGACTTTGCCAGCTTTAGCCCACATGGCAGCTCTTCCATTCAGTAAGCAAACTGTTTCATGTAGAGATTAACCCAGTGATCCCACACTTGAAAGGGATCGCTGCAGGACTTCATTCATATTCTAACACCACCATTCTGTTGGGAAAGGCTAATTAATCCACAGTAATAGCACGGTGATGAAACCTGAAACCTGAAGGAACAGTTGAAAGATGGCTGTGCTAGGGTGCCTCAGTCAAACCAGCAAATTGTATGTACGTGCTATAAGTATTATGTTATCTTATAGGAGCAACAGAATTATGGGAAATAGATGACTAAATCATTATCTGGATATTATATTCATAATTGGCTGTTAAATAAGCCAATTCTGACACGGTGTTCGTGTTATAACACTGATCTCCATGTAAGAGGCAACAGTCTGCAACAGCTAACTAGGGTGATTTTCTTTATGGGAAAATAAATTGATGAAGAAATTTTTTCTTTATCTTATCTCTGGAATTCAAAAGATTCTTTAAAAAAAATTCCAAATTTCAAGAGCTGTTTCAAGAGAACGAAGCCCTCATACAAGATTTTTGATTTACAGCTCTACAAAGATATATGCAAGTTCTAAGTGAACACAACTGTGCATTTGCTCTTTGAACTCATAGTAGTGAATAATTGTTGGAGCTACTTGCTATACACTTTCTGTGAAATACAATTTAAAATACATGCACATATGCTTAAATGCCTAGCATCATACATGTGGGCCACAAACACGGAAAGAATTACTAAGGTACCATAATTTTCTGCAAATGAGTAATCTCAGAAAATACATATTTCCACCTGAAAAGATAATTATTCTTAATTTGTGGACCTAATTAACTACAAAAAAAAATTACCTTAATAATCTTAATATTTCAAAAATCGATTCTGACGGCTTTTATTTGCCACTATTTTCTCCTTGACAGTAACTAGAATAGATTTCAGTTAATGTTTTCCCCACACCTTGTTAGCATAACACAAAGAATTAGATCCAATAGTCTTATTTAGATCATGTCCTTTAAATAACCAGTTTCTGTACAGTTCAGAGCACTGTCAGGGAGCCTTATGTCTCAAAGTATTACTGGAAAGAGATTTTGTCAGGACACAGTTTAGAGTGCCATGGATGAGACACAGAGAGCTACTCCCAGGTAGTAAATGCTCAAGCACCCTGGGCATTCACCAGTACAGGACTTATTAAACTGTATTTCTCACAGTCAGACTCCTCACTCCCCTTAGCAGTTAGAAATTTTAGGGGGCTAAAAGTACACACTCAGGCACTGGAAGGGCATCTGAACAGTGCCTCCTTTCTGGGCTTGTGAACAGGTAGGAAAAATCTTCAAATGTTTTCCTGAGTTTAAAAAGACCATCTACATTTTTATTCTGCAGTGACTAACCAAATATTTGCATATAGTTCACTAGAATTGAGCAATACCATGTTTGTCTAAAATTGTCCACAAGAGAACCGGGGCAAACATCTTTACACCCTGACTTCTTGACAAGAGCTGCAAACAACTGCGTCAGAACCTGCGTCGCAGCCTTCCAAAGAGTGAGAAGTATTTGTCAGAGAAGTAGGCTACCTAAAGGTCACTTCACCTCTCCTCACCTCTCTCACATTTGCATCCCTGTCCAAGAGAGCTTTAGCTTAATATCTTCAAGTTCAGTCTGCAAATGAAATTCTGTGTAAAAGCCAGCAGATGAGCAGGAAGGTGAGTGAGGCTGCAGAGCCCGTTTGCCAAGCCAGTGACTTTCACAGAGCCCTGAGCAAGCACACGCAGCGTTTGCAGTGGCACCACACTGCTGTCTTCACTTGAGCAGAAATCATTTGGCTGTCTAAAATAACACCAGGAGAAACAGCTTTCTGTGAATAACTTGAATTTAGATATTCTTCCTTTCACCAGATCAGACTCAGGGATGATACCAACTCACTCTTGCATGTGAAAAGCCAGTATGGACAATTAGGTGCAGCAGTTACTCAGCTGAAGAACGGTGTGGGGCCCAAAAATACAAAGGGATTGTGAGGTATGATAGGAAATAGTAAGTAGTACTCCAAGAACCAAAGAAGAAAGCAGTTGGGAATGGCACTGTCTACCTGCCAAAAGCCAGATAAGATTTGACTTTGCACTGGAAAATAATTAAGATTATTGCATTCTTATAGGTGAATAAAGTGAGACCAGAAAGTGGAAGCTGCTGATAAGGTTGTAGAAAAAAATCTCACCAAAATCTTGTCCTCTGTAGAATGGCCCAGATCAGCCAGGCCAAGCTCATGAAATTAGGGAATAATAAACAAATGCCTCAATAAACAGATAATTACCTTGTTCCTGTTCTGAGACAGTGCACTGAGCCACACTGTCTTTAAAACAACATTTAAATAATCCTTGTAGAAACCCTGAATATAAACAAATGCTATTTATCTCTTCTCCAAAGCAGGAAATTGAAGTAATGAGATTAGAATATTTTTCCAAAGCTACAATTCAAGCCATTTGCAAATAGGATTAGACCTCAAGATCCTAGACCAGCCTTCTGCACACTAGAATATATGAACTCTTTATTAAGCTTTGAAGAATACTCTCTTAAAATAAGAAAAAAAAAAATCACTTTGTCTAAATCTGTGTGTTAGACTGTAAATGTAGTAGTAAGAACAATCAATACATTTTACTGCTCAGGAAAGGATTATATGTTGATTAAAAAAAATCTGATGCACTATCTGCACACACTGTGGACCAAAGAAACACTTCACACAAATTAGAGTGCAAGGGCAGGTGCACAGATTATTCTGCAGAGCATCAGATGCAGCAGTTAGTTTCACCCATGCAAGCTTTGATTCTGTGGGTAACCTTAAAGCTGTACTGGGGGGATTTTTTTACCTTCCAGTCTTCCTTGGTTTGTAGTTCTGATTCATTGTAATCCAGAAATTAATATTAGTTACAGGCAGAAAATGAGACGAGATAGATGCTTATCAGGGTGTTCTGAGGCTTAATTAATATTTGCAAAGCTCTTTGAGCCTCTTTGATGAAAGAAGCCATAGAGGGCAAAGCACTATCTTATTATTATTTTTATTATTATTAATTAGTTTTCTATTGAATTCATTGTGTCAATATATGGATTGTTGAACCCACTTGCTTCACCAATTGTTGTACTGTGCTTTTCACAAGTGCTCTTTAGAAGCTTCATTGTGGTGATTGAGAATACTGAGGAGGAAATAAAACAGAGAATAAATAAAGTCTACTTACAAGTTATAGACACAAGTTTGAAACAAGCATTTTATCCACTGATCTGGAAGAAATTGGTGCCATAGCAATGGTTACATCCGATTACACTGATTATTTCCTTAGATACTGGACTGTCCCTTTGAACACTGAGCTGCTGGATGTTTGGGAATAGTCTGCCAAAAAAAACCCACCAAACCCCAAAGGTTACTTTTGGAAGTTTAGTTCTGTGTTCCAGTTATGACCCTGTATCCTCCCCACCAAACACTCCATGGGAGCAGGGTGAGGCGCTGCCCTTGGGCTGTTCCAGAGCCCAGCTCCAAGCTGTGGTCACAGGAGCACCCAAAGCAGCACTGCAGGTGGCCCCACAGCCTTCCCATCCCTTCCCATCCCTCTGCCCAGCCACGGAGAGACTGCCTGGGAACCATTTACTGCCCCTGCAGGGGAACTGGCCACCTGCTATCCTCCAAAAGTGCAGAACCACACAAGCAATATAAGTTTTACCACTAAACACCATCTAAACCCCCCAACAGCAGATGAATCATTTAAAAGAAAATGCATATCTAGAAAGCATTTGTAAATCAGTAAACTTTGACTCCATATTTAAAAGTTAAGGCTGCTTGTTTCAATGTCTACATACTTAATTTTTAACACTTCTTTACACCCTCTGTCTTTTCTGTAAAGACAGGAATATTAATTAAAAATATTAATTTAAAATTTCCCCCTAATTATTCCTCCTTTCTATTAAAAATAGTAACCAATCTCATCACAGCTAAGCTCATTTTGAAGTATCTGGGAAATAAATACTTTTAGCTCACTGCTATTTTATATACTTGCATTAACTTCAGAGAAGAAATCTAAAATTACTGTGATTCTTTATAACTGTATTTTTTTAAAAATATCAATTACTGTTTTCTGTTGCTGCAGAAGTTAAAGTACTGGTTGAGAGCTTATGTAAATCTACATTGTTGCAATGGAAGTTCATCTCCCAGCAGCTGAGAATCAGGTTTCTGCATACCAAATTCCAATTCTTTTAGTTGTGTGTGAGGTACTAGCAAGAGAAAGCTTCTCCCTCCTGTGCATAGGGGTATTCAAAGGCTGCGTTTCCATTTAGAAAAACCATGGTTATATATATTAGGAAGTGTGCATTGATTTATTTCCTCAGCCAAGGATACAGAGGAGCACAGACTCTATAGAAAAAACTGTTTTTTCAAGGGTCACCACAGCAGCCTCTCTTGTGCCAACCACTCACTTCTGTCAGTCACTATTCCCACAGTCATTTCTGTACACAAGACAATTTTCCAGCTGGACACCAAGCTTGTCTCCATTGCACAGATTTGTTTATGGTTGACACTTCTCCCCTTTCCCCTCCTCCTGTTTATGCCTGGAACAAGTTGCATTATTTTTCTCTTTGTAAGGCCACAATTTAGTTTTCACTCAGTCTTTAACAAGGTTATACTCCCATTAAGAATTAAGTATGTTTTGCCACCAACAGATTTGACCACTGGAACTTACTCATTTTTTAGTTTAATGCTGTTTTAAAAAAGGAAGGCAATGCTAAAATCATTATTATGAAAATTAGACTAGCATTTGGAAAGAAAAGACAAGCACTTTCAAAGCAAACAAAGAGATCTGTAATAACACATCTCTATAGTCAGCCAAGTGCTTTGATTATTTTTTTAAGCAGTCATTTTCTTTTATTTATAAATTTGGGATTATAATGAAAGTTGGCAATTGAGTAGGTTACAATTTTAAAAAGAGCTTCCGATAGGAATGGCATTGAGAGTACTGAAACATGAAATTAATAAACACTGTGGAGAATGTATAGAATCTTTTACCCTTTGGAAGTTTGCATAAAGCTTGGAAACCACGGGAATACCTGTCACTGGAGGCTGGAGAGCTGTGTGGTGATGTCCAAGCTGCTCTGCCCACAGAGCTGGAGTGCAGACCCATGTCCTGCAGTGTCCTGCTTCCCTTAGCAGAATGTGGCACGGGATCTGGCAGCACATCACTCCGTGGGCTGCTCTGCCCAGGCACTGGGATCTGCTCACACACAGCTCACACTCTGCAATGCCACCTCAGAAATGCTTGCAAAGCATCTGCATTGCATTGTAGACATGCTAAGGGGTTTAAGTGTTGTGTGCCTCGTTCACACAGATTTCCTAACCTACTCTGACTTCCTTGATTTCAAAGGAAAATTCATTAGGACCAATCTCATTTGTTTCTTCCCACTGACTACCAAAGGTGCTAAATCATTCTATAAAATGTTTCTCAGTTTATTACCTATCATGTTTTATGACTGCAATAATTGCAAGGCTTAGTTCTTTAATCTTCAACACATCATCTCAATGAATTCACATTATTAGATACATTGAGGGCTAAACCGCTTTTGTATTGAAAAACCTTGAAAGGTATCTGAATAGATTTGAAATATCAAATCCTATGACATAATTGCAGATAACATAATTATAGCCACACCGTTCAAGAATATATCCCATTAGAATGTTTTCATTCTCTAAATGAAGGATGAAAGTAAATGTATATCTTAATTAACCATTTGATCATGTCTTTATAGGTCTCATTGCTTTGAAGCTTAAAATCAGCATTTCTAAAAATTTAAAATGTAGGGAAACAAGATTTTTCAGGCTGCTGTTACTTTTAATCCCTGAAAGCTGGATGGTGGAATCCTCAAAGATCCTTACCAAATGGAAATACCGTACTTGGAACTTGAAAAATTTTTCACCACAGTGCAGATTTCTGGCTCCTGTCCAAGAAACGTTCCCTTCTCCTCAGCCTGCTTCTCAAACCCTGTAGCTGTTCTTAGCAACTGATGATATCATCTGACCTTTCCCTCTATTCTCACTCTCTGAGAGTATGTTCATATTTGGAATTGAGTATACTATTGAACTGGATCTGATATTTAATTCTGAAATATTAATCCTGAAAGAAGAGAATGTGCATTGACTGGTCCAAAATGGATGACATGTGTCAGTAAGGTATCTTATACATTAGAAAGTATCAAACACACAGCCAGGAGGTCAGTTACTCTAATTCAAATAATACAACCCTGTACTTAATCTACTTGGGGTTTTTTCAAAGACATTAAGCATTATGTACAGGAATAATATTTAATGTGATGGAATTTCCTAGTATTTAATTATTTTGCTGAAATTCTTGTAAACTTCGACTTTAGTGTTCCCAACAAAGCAAGAAACTGGCACAGGAGTGACCTCTCAGGATTAGGCCAGTTGTCTGCATAGTCTGTCCTGTCTTGGAAGGTGCCCAATTAATGTTGCCAGAGGAAAATTTTAAAACCAGAGCACACCTACATGTTACCTTTCTAGAGTGTCTCCCCCGTTTCAGACTTTGCTTTTCAGAGACTAGCTCAGGCAGAAGTGATGTGTGTACATTTAAGAGCTAGCTGACTTGCTGTATGTATTATAGCTTATGTACTTTTGTCTTGCTGCTGTTTACTACATTACTATTCAAATTATTGTAAGGCTTTCTTTCATATTGACGTCTTAGATACTGCCACTTTTGCAATTACTAGCAAAATACTTGGATGGCATAAGTATAAACATGTCATTTTCCCTCCAATTCCTACATTTTTAAATGCCATGAATTTGAGCTTAGCAATAAAAGCTAGCACAAAAGAAAATGAAATAACTTGATTGTGGAAACTTACTTGGAACTTTTTTTCACATTCAAAGAAACATTTATACTTCTTCCATATTTAGACACTCATAAATTTCAAATTCTTTTCATTGCTTTGTGAATTTTGTTGGTAATTGTACACCAAATATTGTCTGGCTTGGCCAAATGAATTTTTTTCACTGCCTCTGTTTAATTCAAGTAAGTGAAATGCTTATTTGGCTTCCTCCCATACACACATCCTTGTCTCTCTAATCTCTTTTTGTCTAACTGAATCAGCTTTCCTAATATTCTGTAGAAAAAAATAACTTCATGGAAATCCTATTCTCTAAAGTAGTCTTATGCTGACAGATTTATTTCATTGGGTCTCTAAACACATTATTCCTTTACAGAGTCTAAGTATATCATTTCATAGGCCATTTACCTTTATAGTTATGGACTTTTTAGGACTACTGAAGTATTAAAATACTAGATCTTAAGCTTTATGTGCTGTAAGTTTCAAGATAAATAAATAAGCTGAATAAGTGTATCTTATTCAATTATTCACATCTACCTCTCTGCACACTATACAACAAAGGCACACACCAGCATGGTGTGGTATAAAGATTTTATCAACACAAATTTAGAATAACCTCATTAGTTTGGAGTGGTGCAGCCCCAAAATGATTTACATCTGTCACACTATGAAGAGCTATACAATGCCAGTAGAGGGTATTGCAAGAAAGTTTAGCAGAAATGGCAAACTTGATTAATACTCTCTTCTTGATAACCCTTTGCTCTTGAGGTTGGCACTTAAAAATCAGGAAATGATAAATTTCATACATCCAGTTGAGATGGGCAAATACCTATCTACATCACAAAGTCTGGCTTCTCTACTTTTTAAATAACAATTTTATGATGCTAGTTTTCCAATGGCATCTTCATACAAAAACAGATAATTACATTTTATCTCCAGGTCAGCAAAGTTTCTCAGCACTGCTGCAAAGCAGATGTGTCTCACGCAATTCTGCCTCTATGTTGTGCACCGAGGAAAACCCAAAAGACGTGAACACTGCAGTCATTTCTGTGACTTAGCACAGACACGTGCTACAGACTCAGCACAGCAGATTTGTCAGAGCTGCTCGTTGAGGTGGTATTGGCAACACAGCCATGGAAGCACAGGAGAGGGCTCAGCAGAGGCTGACTTTCATTCAATGTTCTTGTGACAGCACAACTCAGCCTAGTTTAGCAAGCTCAAAGCCAGCTTCATGTACGAAAGTGCAAGGGGTCACTTCACACTTGTCACTCTTGGTTGTCCAGATGGCAAGAGGGAAATTTTATAACCATCCAAAACCAGAACCAATTCTCTACCACATGATCTCTCATGTGGCAACAACTCCATGACAGTGATCTACATTTCTGTCTTCACCAAGACACTTTACACAAGAAACTGCCTACACAGAATCTCCAGGGCTTCCTGCAGCAAGCCTTTCTGGTAGTGATCACAGCACACCTGTATTCCATTTTCCACATAGGTGAGTAAAAATAAAAAATCAACTGTAAGTTTAGAGTAAGGTCAGTAATTTTAAAGCCTTCAAACTGGCATGGGTCAAAATATCTTGTGGTTTCTTTTGTCATCCATTACACTTTCTGGAAGTGGTTATCATCTAAAGTACTACGGGGAACATTCCCCTGAGAGGCATTCTCTGGAGCAGAGGGCAGGCTGCTCTCCATCAAAGCCCACAGCTGTGAAATATACTATACTATTGCAGAACACAATGAGCCAGAGTCTTCACTGAAGTCCCAGGGTAAAATTAATCTTTTTAAACAGACATTTATCCATTAAATCACCAGTATGATAGCCCAGTTTTCTTATAGAAACAATTTAAATTTATCCTATTTGAAGGAGCTTTGTAAAAGTAACAAAAAAGAAAAAAGAGAATGGCATTTACTTTTTTATTTATGTCATTTTTAATATAGATAAAGCCCACAGAAATACTCATACTTAATATAAGAAAGCACTTCTCAGTGTAACTATCTTGCAGCTGCTCTCATTACACTACATTTTAAATATTTGAGATTAAATTCTCCCTCTGAATGTCATTTAAAAAATAGTTTTAGGAAAGTAATTCATCCATTTTTGAGACAGGGGCATTTTTCAAATGTGAAAAATAAATTGATTATGAGAAAGCTTAACAGCTTCATGATTTGCAATGGGATTTTGCAAAGTTTGGCAGCAACCTGATCTTTAGGATACTGCATTGGAGGTAGAATATGCTCTCTACAAATCAGTCCTAACTGAACTGTAAGGTTCAGAATTATTATCTGTGCATACTCTTAAAAGGCGACATCAAAATCCCGTAAAAATTTAATCTACACTGAGCAAACTCTTCCCTTTAATGAACATGCCTAATTTTAATTTCTTCATTTTTCTTTAGCATTAGAAAAAAATTACGATTCTGGTAAGCAACTACTAAATAATAATACAGGAGAAATATGGCCTTTAAATTTCTTATAGACAGAAAATCTTATATGAATAAGAATTGTAGCTTATTTAGATTATCTGTAGTCTATCTTGTTAAAACAGAGGAGAGGTTTCCCCTGATTCAGAGCAAGTCAGGTCATAAAAATAGAAACCATCACTTTTCACTTGCCTAGCAATCCAATTTACCTCTCCAAACCCTTCAAGCTACTTTCATTATTAACAAACTAGCTCAATGTTACTGCAAATGTACAGGTGCCAAATGAGGCTTTTGTTATTATTTCTTTTTATGTGTGGCTTCAGATACAGAGCTGATATTGACCATTGCTTATTTAAAAGAAAGTACCCAAAACTCAAAAATTTAAGATGAATCTGAATTTCTTTCTATTCCCAGATTGTCCCACTACTGGTTTGATTTAAGCCAGCTATCAGTTTGCTGTTAAAAGAAAACATTCCCACCATAACCATAAAACTAAATATTTATTAATTATATAATCTTTCTTGTTTATGTTGTAACTGATAAAAACTCCATCCAGTGGCAAAAAATAGAGCTCTACTATCCATGGCAGGATGGATTGTAAGGGCACTTCTGAGACTTATAAATACTTGTCTTTAAGTCTGGGTCATCTAGCCCAGAGGAGGGTTTGTGGGGCGGACAAGGCCACCACTGAGTATATCCCCAGTCATCCTTTCCCTCAAAGGGGAAGAGAGAGAGCCCTGATCTATTGAAATTCTTGGATTGCTCAGGCACAGTGGGGCAGGAGAGGAGTCTTCTCTCCATTAACGTTTTATTTACTGCCCTGGGAAAAAATGTTTCCCCATTAGAAATTGATTTAAAAGTGTATCAGGAGATTTTAAAGAGAAAGAGCTGTGAAGAACTCACCACTGTTACAAGCTTTATTATGAGCTATATTGTACTGCTACAATTCAATAATAGTTGGAGATACTATGCTGGTTTGAGGCATAAATTTCCTGTCGTGGTCTCCTGTTCAGTGCTTAGGTCAGGATCATGAAGTCAGACATTCTATAAACAGTTATTATAAAAGTATTAGCCTTCCTGGGTCTCAAAAAGAAGAGAAAAACAAGTCTAAACTATAAGTTATTTTCCTGGCTTACTAAATCACAGACAGGGTTTTGGTTTCAGTGAGCTGTAGCTCAGCAAGGTATCCCACATTTAATCTACTCCAATCTTGTCATTACTTGTCCTTATGTCACTTTTTCTAAAGTTGCAGCAGTTACATTTGCTAGCACAGGTGCATGCAAAGCTCTGCCATTTATCTTTAAACACAATAGCACTGATTTGGCCCATCAAGAGCATGCAGGATAGACTATGACAGAGAGAATTAAAGTCTCACTCTATGGAAAGTTTGATGAGGTTTTTCCTACTGTCACCTTCAAAACAGCACCAAAGGGAGATAAATTCCTGTACAGGCTATATCTATCCATATGGGAAGCCCTCCTTTGGGGTGCAAGGGTAATCTGCTGGGTGGGGTAGCTGGTGCCCCAGCTCCTGGCTGATGATCCAGTCCCTCCCTGCTCTGTGGGGCACAATGAGTCTAAGCTGGCCCTGCTGATGTGCTCATGGTTCAGGCTGCAGCCCCTGGGCCAGTGCAGAGACTTCTCCTCACACCTTTTCATAGAGGACAGACACACGGACATGATGAAAGGTGTGGACCTTCCTGTACCATTTTGGAAGCCAGAATTAGAATCAGAGTAAATTTAGGAGCCATGTAACCTGTCATTGTGATTCTTCTCTCAAGCAATTTCCCATGGTCTCAACCGAAAGCACTGAGCAGCCACTCAGGCAGTGTGGCTGTCTGGGGCTGCGTATCAGGATGGGGACCAAGGAAGAAAAAGTATTCTTCAAGGTCACCTAAGCAGCTCTATGACCTTTGCCAGAAACTTGACTTCATTTAAATCCATTTGCTATCCTACATTTTTGTCCATTTGGGCTCATTAGACTGTTAACTCTTTAAGCAGGGGCTGTTCCAGGAAGTTGAATGGTTTTTAACATGTGGTACTATGTATAAGGGGCTTCCTAGAGGTTTGCTAAACTAATTGATAGCCTAGCAATTAACAGTATTAAGTCATGATCACTAAAATTTTTCAAGACACACAATATTCACATTTTAGAACTCACTCTTGTATTTGATATTAGTTTCCAACTCTCCCGCTCAATAATAAGAAAATATCTATAATTCTTCAATGGCGTCTTTTGCTGTTTATGAACATGGAGAATGGTTGTTCTGTCCTTGAATACACTTAAAATCTACACAGAAGGGTAAATATTTGGTCCAGTACACAGGGATTTAGCTGTGTGGTTTTCATTTGCATTAATAAATACAAATATTTACAGTGTGTTTCTCCCAGAACGTTTATGCTCAGATTTGGTGCAATAAGAGAATCATGGGGAATAAAGTATCAGAAAAGTACTCTTCCATCAAGAATATTCTCCAATATCTAATGCAAATAAATATCCCATAAGAAAGACCTTAGCTTAAGAGTGCTCTAGGGTGCTTTACAATAAAAGCATTTCTCCATATTAAACCAGTAATATCAGAGGTAACACGAGGAGGAAAGTAGAATATTTGCAGCTTTGGAACCAGCACTTCTGTACCATAAAAGATCCTTTTTCTAGTCACTTCAAGGCTAGACCAAAACTTTGCAGAAACTACAATACCACTGACACCCCTGAGCCAGTTTTAAAGCAGGTAACTCAGGTACCAATGGCAGGGTATCCATGATAATGCAGAATTCAGTCAAGATAGATTTGTCCTGTACCAGCCCATATCATACTGGTAGTATCCAGATTTCTTCACAGTTTCTATAGTCACGTGCATTACTGCACAGCAGCACACACCTAAACCTCCTTAGCAGATCTTCTTAGCCCATTCTAGGTGTCTATGTTTCAAGAGCTGCCTTTTTATTAGGAAAGGCAAAAAAAAAAATCAATAAAAAATGTATTGCTTAACTAAATTAACTCTTTGAGCTGAAAAACCTCAAAGACATCAAAGATTACCTCAATGTTTTAACACAGTCAATGGTGACAACACTATCTGAATTCTATATCTTGAGTGGTGGCTCTGGCTCTTCTTCACTTGTTCACTTCCAAGTTCTCAACAGCAGCAACATTTCCTGCTCCCCCTGAGTTGTGGTGCTGGGTTTGGTGGCACCCCATTTATGTTTAGCACTGAGCCAGAGGACTCAAGTTTATGTGATTACAAAGCCCTGGTGAGGATGGGCCCTCTATGTCCGAGGGCTGCTCCTGGTTTTCCTGCTCAGGTGACCCTGGTTAATCAGCACCACAGTATGAAGACTAACACCACAAGAGGCACGATTTTGCTTCTCCACATCCTTTGAAAAGAGTCCTGCCATAGTCTTCCATTAGCACTTGGCAAAGCCACCTTAAAGGCACTCAGATCGACTTTGTTCTTACATGCATTTTCCTTTTGAAGGCTTACCATGACAAAGCCCCTGGGAATAATTTTTCCTTTTTCCCAGTGGAATTCATCTATTCAGAGTGCCACTATAATTTTTAACAGTTAGTTCTTTTTTCATTGAATTAAAAGGTTGAGGGATTATTTTCACTTGCAATCTGAACTAAAATGCAAACTGAATAAAGAATGTTTATGGCAGAATCTCAATTCAGTGATAGAAAAGATAACAGTAAATTAAAAAATTCTGCAGCTGACCCCATCCCATCCTCCAGACTGATACCCACTGTCCGCTGAATGATGCCTTTCCTGTGTGTTGTCCTGACATCAGACACACCCAGTTGCCATCAGAACTGCATTGAAAATAAAATGCTCTCTTTGTGAGCTGTGAACAACACCTGTTGTCCAGCAGCTCTCCTAATCCACCTTTCTCAACTCTCAATTCTCCACTAGGATAAAGGATCATATAAAGCTAGCTGTACAGATAACACAGTTGTAGGCAACATGCATTCCCACAAGTCTTAAAGCTAAATTTCCTTTTAAGAGTTTAACAGCAAAAATCTAGGATTACAGGGATAAAGTTAATAAGCAGCTCCAAAGCACTGTCTGGAAAAGAACTAACAAAAGATTAAAAATTAACTCAGTGATTAAATAAAAATATATATACTAAAACAAACACAGTCAAGCTATGGACCCCACAGCACAGGCAGAGCAGCTCTTCTCTGCAATGAAGAACAGAGCTTTCTCATTGGTCACTTATGTTCCATTTCACCGAAGGAGCAAACTAAAACCAGAAGCTACAACCTTAAACCAACAGATAATTCCATCTAAATGGTGTTTTAAAATCAAACCTTTCAGGTGTCTGTTCTCTTGGGAAATGACACACACGAGCACAGACTGCGAATGGCTTAACAGTTTCTGTTTGCACCAGCATAAGAACAAAAACAACTAAAGTACTGCTATGGATGTCCTTGATTTTATTCCTTTGTCACCAATGTATACTTTACAGGAAATGAATTATTTTGACTTTTTCCCAAATTTATATGAAAAAATCTGTTTTCATATCTGCCAAGAGGAACTTTGATGTCATAGAAATTTATCACAAGTTTTCTTCTAAAAATCAGGCATCCTCCAGGTCATTCTGTGCCCTCGCATTTCAGAGGATGTTTGAAATGCTAAGTTGGTCTTCTTTTTGGTTTTTTGGGTTTCTTTTTCTTTTGTTTTGTTTTTGTCAATTCTCAGTCTGGGATTTAGAACTGCAGTTATTCTAACATTTCTGCAGTTACTGTACAGATAGAACTTCTATTCAAAAACTCAGTAATTTTTTCAGAGTTCATTAATTAACCCATGTAGCCTGCTGTAAAAGNGAGAGATAAACCAGGCCAAATCCAGTTTGAAATTTTGGGTGTTTTTCCAATAAGAATGAACCATCAAGCCATACTTAGAGAGACCATTTAAAAATTACTAATGGAAAAAGCAGGAATAAAAATATAAATACAGATTTTTGATGGTGTTCACCTATGGTTCTCTGCCAGTATCACCCAGACTCCTCAGTGAGAAATAAAGGGCACTTCAGCACATGAGTCAGACAGTAATATCCCAAATTTCAAAAGCTGACCACTACTAATGCAAAATTCTGAAGGTGCAACTGTTAAACAGAACAAATAATGTATGATTAAGATTAACTGAAATATTTAGATTTTTTTTCATTTCTGCAGAATTTGCTCTTAAAAAAAGCCACAGAGTTTCTTTGGCATTTCTTTTTGGTAGCAGCAGTATTGGTGCCAGGAGCGTGGTCAGCTTTGGGGCTAAAGAGCTTGTGGGGTACAATGTCTCTTCTCTGTTGTCCCTGAAACATTAAATAAAATGTTTCACCAAGGAATTGTTGTACATACCTGGGGCTCAAGCTGGAGAAGAAATATAAGGAAA
>VZUA01038306.1:9579-26281 GCA_013401035.1 Horornis vulcanius
AAAAGTACATCTGTGAACATTTTCTGGCCTGTTGAAGAGCTTGTGCTCATCCCTTCCACGTCAGTGTTCTGCATATATCCCTCCCCCACATTTAGGCAGCAGGAGTGGCCTCTGCCTCAGATGGCCCCTGTTTGACCAACAAATCCTTGAAGGCTGAACGAGTACAACTGAGAAAGCATCACCTTATGCTTATTATCTTCCTGTGGCACAGCTATCAGAGACAGAGCTTTCTGAGCTGGGTCAACACCTACTTCTACAAACATTCATGCTGGTAAGCAGGAAGCAAAAATTAGTTTTATGAGAAGGGGTTATGCATAGCATCAACCTCCCTGCTTGCACACACGCAAGAACACATCCCACCAGGAAACAGGAACAACATCTGATCATCTAGTCCAGGCTGAATACATATAAAACCCTTCTCTGAATATTGACAGAATTAAAAATCTACACATCCCTCAAAAAAAAAAATCCATACATAATCATGAAGGCTACACACTTTAGAAAAACCAAATCCTTAACCTTATAATTCCACTAGCAGGAAAAGTTAATACATACATGGAAATCTATTTGCCCCACTTAGGCTTTGTATGCACAGTAAGGAAAGATCAGAGCCTACCTACCAGCTGAAAATGATTACTGTGCTCAGAGAGCCCTCTGGGCAGCCAGGGGCTCTGTCCTGCAGCCCCCTGTGTCATTTATCCAAGCAGTTACACACGAGATACAAGTGCACAGCATTAATTGGAGACCTTGGCTAAGGAGGGACACAAGTTAAAGGCTCAGAAGATGAACATGTGTGCTATCACAGAGCAGTGTGTCATAGCATATGCAGGATATCACTGAGCACTTCAGCACTGTTCTTTTCTATTAAGCACAGCAATATGTTCTATGTCAGAACTCTTATTTTTTCAATACCTATTAAGAAGAAGAGAAATTAATAAATCAGATGGTAGACTAATGTGTTCAGTACAACTCTGAGCAAAGCTTGTACAATATTTTAGCAATTAGTTACAACAGACACAAAGAAACCTTTCCCATGTTAGGTTTGTGATCAGCTGTATTTACTATTCTCTATAAATGAAACGTACACTTCAATTAGAAACTAGTGAAGAATAAATACATACAAAACATGGACAAGGCAAGGACTCTAAACTCACTGAACACACAACCTGCTTTTCCACTAGAAGCATTTTAATTACATTTTGCAGATGTTTTTTTCAATCTTTTGCCATAGCATATGAAATTAATTTTTGAGGGGAGGGAATGCAAGAGGAGCTTTTCTATATTTACATGTTAAGTAGTATTTGCTGGTCTAGGCAAAATGCATTCTGCTCTTCCAGGGAGGCACTTCCTGGGGATACTACACTCCAGTTCCCAGGTCTGAAGGACTCAGAAGAAACAGCATTCCACTGGAGTGGGTAGATGCACACACAAACTAGTCCGTTGTCTTAAATTCAGAGTCTCTGTGTAGGATGGACTCCCATTCTTGTTGCACCAAACTGGAAGCAAAAGCCAAAAAAATGTCCTCTTTTCACTCTCATTTTAAAGTTTATAAGTTTTCTCCAAAATTTAGAAAAATATATATTCCAGCGACAAATGGATTAGGAAAAAAAAAAAAGAAAAAAAAAGAAAAAAAAAAAAGAAAAACAAACTGGAAAGAAAATTCTTTTTCCTTTACCTATTTTAAGCAATACTCTGATTTATTGTGAGGGTAACGGTTGAACAAGATGAATGTGTAGATCTTCACTTGAGATCTTGGCAGCGGAGACAATCCGGTGCATGTTGCAGAGTATTTTGGTTTAAGGAGTTCAAAGAATACTTTCTTCTTCAAAGTCAAGTTTCACCACCACTGGCCGGGTCATGTTCCACTTCTTATTTCGATTCCTATCCTCAATGAACTCCTGGTAAGGATCTTGCTTTGAAACTGCTTTCTTCGAGCGTACATAACCAAAAAAGACAGTTAATGCCAGGAAAGAGTAAAACAACATGACAAAGAGGATGAAGAAATAGGCGTTGTCATATGGTTTGTATTGTGGCTCTTTTTGTTCTGTAGCATTTTTCCTTGTGTCCAGGTTCCTTTCCAGAAGTTGCAGAACACATTGCAAGATGAGAGAAGCTAAAGCTGTTTGGTTCATTTTGGGGAATTAAAAAGCATGTCAGAAAATAGAGGGGAGTGAGCATTGAGGGGCCCCAAGTGATGCTTCATTGAAGTGGGCCTCTGTCCACCAGCCCTGGCAGAGCTGGATCTGGCCTGGAACCATTTCCTCTTTTGGTAAGGAATGCTGTTAAGCACTTACCGGGTCTCAGTCACTTGATAATGAGGCATTTGGCCGATAAGCCTGCCTTGTCTGTGAATTCTACAAATAATAACAATAATAGAACAATAACAAATCCCTGAGACACACATCTGCCAGGCAGTTTAAAATGTACGATTTAGTTTTTTGTTCCCTATCCCCACAATATTTGGACAACAAATCTGCTCAGGTCACTAGGTGAAATGACTTTAAAAGAACCAGTGTGATGTGATGGGAGTTTAGGGAAAGAAGAAAAAAAAAAAACAAACTGGTGTTTTAGTCAGCTGCTATCTACAAGCTGAACATGAAAACTTAAATTTGAACTCAAATTTGACAGCCTTGGAGCTTAGGTGTAAAGTTGAAACTCTTAATTTGTTTGCATTAAGAATTAGGACTGGTAGTCTGTAGCTGTGTGCTGCCAAAAATACACGCCACACTGGAAATATGCAAGAGAGCAATATCCAAACAGAAAAGAACTGCTTATAAAGTCATTCTGGAATATGAAACCTTTGACTGCCACTGACAAGTGGACTACCACTGAATATTTTCAGACAAGGAGCAAGGAGGTTAAGTCTTCTCCAGTATGGTTTGTCACAGGTCATGTCTACTTGCATAATAATAGCAGAGCAGTGCTCCGTGGATTCCTGCTTCCTATTGTGTTTTACAGGCTGGGTCACTCTAAAGTAAATTGTTGTTTTACAAAGTAGTGAAACCTTATCTTGCTACAAAAAAAAAAAAGTCCTTACTGCCACAAACGACAATACCAGCTGTTTCTTTCTGTGATCTGAATTCTGGGGAATAAGCACCATGACTTTGAAGTGGAGAGCACATCACCAGACTAGCAGTTTGCCAACTCTGCACTGTTTCTTTAGGCCTGACCCCCTGAACTGATTGTATGATGACTAATTCACATGCTAAGATTGCAGTATATCGGTATCACTAAACAGCCTGCATTTGTCATTAAGGGTTTCTTGTAAAAAGAGAGATGAAAGTGAAGTCTGTAATTTTATATGAGCAGCAGACTACGGTATAAGTACATTTAGAATATGCAACTTCTAGAAGAAATGCTCAGCTTCACATTTTAGCTATTTGTTTTAAAATCAGCCTAAAAAAAAAAGGAAAAAGAAAAGAGTAGAAAGAAAAAAGATTTAAAATTCCAATAAAGAGCAATGCCAAATCCTGTTCTTGTTTGGAGCCGAGTTATAGGAGAGATCTAATTCACCTTCCTTGTGGTTAAAGGAGAAGAGATCGAGGGGACTGAATCTTGTTTTGAGGCAACAGAAGAAAAGTTTTATCAGCAGTCTAACTACAAATGAAATGCATGCATTAAACTGGTATAAAATCTTCAGGGGAACTATGCCCAATTTATATTCATGTAACTGGAAACGGATTTTCATTTAGGTTTTGCAACTTTTCCAGAACTCTGTAAATTCTTACTGTTTGTTTGTTTTTTAAAGAATTTGCTTCAGTAGAAGAAGNTTTAAAATTCCAATAAAGAGCAATGCCAAATCCTGTTCTTGTTTGGAGCCGAGTTATAGGAGAGATCTAATTCACCTTCCTTGTGGTTAAAGGAGAAGAGATCGAGAGGACTGAATCTTGTTTTGAGGCAACAGAAGAAAAGTTTTATCAGCAGTCTAACTACAAATGAAATGCATGCATTAAACTGGTATAAAATCTTCAGGGGAACTATGCCCAATTTATATTCATGTAACTGGAAACGGATTTTCATTTAGGTTTTGCAACTTTTCCAGAACTCTGTAAATTCTTACTGTTTGTTTGTTTTTTAAAGAATTTGCTTCAGTAGAAGAAGCCTGCAGTTCTGCATAAATTAAGCTGGACACATGCTAATCCCTGTAAATTTCTTGCCAGTTTGAGAAACACATGACCTCTGTTGGCCAATTTCTGGAGCTTTTGAGATTAGCAAAATAAAAATAAAAAAATTAAAGGGGGTTTTGAGGGGTAGGACACCACTATTGAGTCGAGAACTGAGAGAAAAAAATCACACCAGTGAATTCACAGTGGCAGTTTTGGGTATGCAATGAACAAGGAATGTTGTGCTTCACCTTGCCTCTTAAAACAGCTTCAGCCTGATTCTTGAGATGTGTACTCATTATTTCCTAGAAACAAGTGTTTTAACTCATGCTATGTCGTGCACTGGCATCCTCACACATCTAAGCAGTTTTTTAGTGCTCAATGAAAGGCACAAAAAACCTTCCTTCCTCCAGCCTTCAGACAGTCAGAGCCACATCAGCCTAAGCCTGGAAGATAAATTACTGTGTTAGCACTGGGCCATGCTTGTCCATACATGGGCTTCATCCCACAGGTACCTCACAAACCCAGAATCCTGGCCCAACAAACTCAGTGCCACACATGCCCTTCACACACCCTGTGACATGCCCTGGTCACCCAGGGGAGAGGCCACTGGAGGCCAGAGCGCACCATCCTCAGCAAAACATACTGCATTCCACCAGTTTCCACATGGCTGCTCTCAGAGGTGTCCCCACACCACCTGAGGTAGGCTGGTGTACAAAGAAGACTTACTAGGGGCTCTAATGGTGTCCTCTGCAGGAAAGTTTTAAAGGATTTGCATCCACACAGCACAGCTCATTCCCTCCAGACTGGGAGGATCTGCTCACAGGTGAACCACTGAGCTCACCTGTGCTGCTCTGCTCGGCCCCTCCTGAAATGTTCCTGCCCAAGCACACCTCCACCAAGAGTCCTCAGATGATGTGATCCAACCCCTATCAAAGGCAGATGCTTATTCATCCTCCTGCCCATCTAAAGCAGTCCAGCCTTATTTTAACTTGGGGTGTTCCTGGACACTGTTTCTGCATCCATGTTCTGCTAGGTTACACAAACAAACATGGCTTTTACAGTTTCTTTTTCTCTCCTTTCTTCACCCTCCCCCAAACAGTTAAAAGTACATAATGGTGCTTTGAACAAGATCCTAAAGAGCTATTTCCATAAAGAGGTCCAATTCTTTTTAGAGATGTAAGTACATGAAATTCTTCAAATGCAGGGGGACAATGAGTGAAGATTAAAAAGAACGTAAAAGATTAAAAGGAAAAGACCATAAGAAAAACTCAAAGGGGGGGAAAAGATCAAAAAAGAGGATTAACCATGTTACTTGTTGTTTTTCAGAAATTAAAGAAGTATGGAGGATAAGGAATTTGTTTCCTTTTGGCCCTAGAAAAATGCCAATTATGGTAGCTAAATTGCCTGGATCACATATCAGTATGCTTTGGAAATGTGAGAAATGGATGGGAAATATAAACACAGGGCAATAGCTTACAGTTATGTTATGAATTAAGCCACAAAAATATCAAGATTTAGTCACTGAACAAGCTGCCAAAGTTAATCTTTCCTGATGAACTTGAGCAGAATCAGAATAGAAGTAACAGAACTGTAGTTTCACAGATCAAAATTGCCTTATTCACTCATCTTTGCCATCTCTGGGTCCTCACGCACCTGAAATTTCCACTAAAAATCAAAGGAAAATGGATGCACATGGGCATAAGATTGAGCTCCTTATCTATTCTGTGTATTGTTTTTAGGAGTTTTTTCTTATATTTAGCAGTAAAAATTTAACTACTCCAAGTTCCTCTTTGGCAAGAGTACTTGTGATATTATCCTCACTAGTATAGATTATATTTTCCTGTGGATTGGGGGTGGAGAAAATGCTTCCTTCCAGATCCTTCAAATAGCTGTCATTTATGTAGCCCTTTATGAAGGATAACAAAAGGAGGTGGGTAAGGATTTCTGCCACAAGTTTGATGCACGTCTAAACCCCAGAAATAATTTACCAGGCTCTACAGGATTGCTTTAGCCCAGCCAGGTATCTCACAGGTGGTTTTGCAGCGCTTGGTTCTCAGTGAGGCAGGGCAGGCACCCTGGGACAGCCTGGCAGGGCTGGCAGAGCCCTCCCACCTGAGGCTCCCTGGCTGTCCCAGCACTGGCAGGCTCAGTCTGCAGCATGACTGGCTCTGACAAAATGCTCTGAGACCAAAGCCAGGCTAAGGGGAAGGCTCACAGGAGCTGTCTGCCCTGGGAAATGCAGTGTCCAAGCAAATCCCCAGGAGATCCTGTTCCCCACCATATCCCATTGCTGCTCACACGTGGATCACCTGGGACCTCTGCAGCACTGGCATAGCCCTGCCATGTCCCAGGAACAGCTGAAAGGGAGGGGATTTAATTTTGCACAGTGCTCCATGCACCAGGAGCCAGCTCCAGAAATGGCACAAGTTGTTCCCAACCATTCTCAAAGGATAGACTGAGCTCCAGCCAAAGGCAGCACCTCTGGAAACACCTCTGCCCTGGCTGCTCCTCTCAGACACCCCTTGCTGACCCCACACACAGGAGAAAAATGCACTTTTAGGGGTACTGAGGGGCCACAGCACCACCTCCCCTCCCACCCACCGTACACCTTCCCTGGGACAGCAACACCCATGTGAAAAACTGGATTTGGGTCTAACCCTCAGCAGAAAACCTCCCTCAGGTTTCTCAGAGGATTCCCAGCAGGGTTGCTGCTGTCTCTGCACCCACCCACAGGGAAAGCTGTGCTGTTTCCGCTGCACGTGGCATCGGGACGTGCTGGCACCAGGGACACCAGATGGCTCACACACCACCAGTGCTGTCCCCTCATGTTCCCCAGTCCCAGCAGGCTGGAAGCTGCTCCTGGCAGTGCTCTGTGCTCCCCTCAGGGCAGTGTCCTCTCAGCTGCTGAGGGCCATGATTTGGCTGCTCCCCACACACCCCACAGTTGCCCCCTTGACCCCCCACCACCCCCACCCATGGCTGGCATGGCTACACTGCTCTGCACTCAGAAACCCTTCTGGGCTCTAAAGGAAGAGCTGAACTCCACCTTACGTTTCACACACATTCATTATCCCCTTTTCAAAGCAGGCAGCCCTGGCTGTGCAAATATTTCCCTCAGGTTTCAGTGCCAGGTGAAACAGTGACGTGAGGTTTGGGGAGCGCTGCAGTTGGTGCTGGTGCTGCTGGTCAGAGTCTTTGGGAAGAGCAAGTGAAGGAGAAATTCTATTGAGCTGATGCAGGCAGTGGGATAAAAGGTGTGGCTGTTGGACACCTGCAGAGTGGCAGGGGTCAAGTTTGTTGGAGAGCCACAAGGGAAAGGGAGGCAGTGAGGAGAAGCCGTGACATTGAGGGCAAAGTGTGTCTTCCACCCCCTGGAAACTTCCGATGGGGACAATGGAAATGGGCTCAGTCAAACATTGTGTCACAAACCCACAGAGGGGCAAGACCCCAGTGGTGCTCTCAGGCTCATGTAGGGAGAACCACATGGTCCCTGCAAGCCACACCACCCACAGACCCTTCCCCAGGATAAGGGCAGCCAAAGCAGCATTTCCAAAACCTCCCAAAAGGGAGATTTGTACCCTTAGTTAATTATTCTGGTACTGACCATGAGGGCACATTCACATGAGAGTGACTCCAAAGACATTTTTTCCATCTCTGAATTTCTGAATTATGAAATATCATGGTTTGAGTGTGCAGAGCACCTGTAACAATTACCTTTTTAAAGCTAAAATTTTAGAGGTATCTACATTTGAGATCATTATGAATAAATGCATATATATGGGGAGAAAAATGCTTGTGTAAATAAAACTGAGTCTGTGACAAACAAAAAAAAATGGATAATTGTACAGAGACATGAGAAGAACTGAGACCATAATTGTGTACAGCATAAGCAAAGATACCCATGTGAGTGCTGAAAGGGGGAGAGTGTGGGGAGAAACAAGTAGCTTAACATTTGGTTATGGCCTAAGGGACAAACCCTGCTGAAGATGAAGACACCGAGTGGTTAATAAAGCTCCTGAACTGTTTCCAATTCTCAGACAAGGAAGCAATAGTTCCGCTCTCACCAGCAACTGCTCTTTCATATTTGTGTATCAAGCTGGCTTTATTAAATTATTCAGCAAAGGTCAAATGTGATGTGTCTTCCTAGTTTTATTATGATTTTTCATGACATTGCCTGAGTAGCTGAATAATAAACAGTGCGTGTCAAAATGCTGCAGTGCCCAGGCTGTCCACAGCCACCCTGGGTTAATCAGCCACTGGTTCTGAGGCAATGTGAATGCACCAAGCAAAGATTCAAACTGTGTGTGAACACTGCAAAGTGCTCTTTGTGGGACCCATGATGGCAAAACAGAGCCAAGCACCAACGCTTCGTACACCCTGATTTTGAAGCCTGTGTGTATGATAAATACCTGTAAGTTTTTGAACTGGACTAATCCCCTAGCTGTAGCATTTTGCTCCCTGAGCCTGATGAGAATTTCCCAGCCTGTGATGAGCTGCCCAGAAGTGCTGGGAGAGAATAGGGAGTGAATATCTGACATGTCAAACGGCCTCTTACCTGCAATGACCACAGAAATACACTGCAAGGTTTATTATTTTACAATAGACAAATATCTTGAACAGATTCAAATCAACTCACGTGCTTCTTTCAATAACCATAGCACTCTCCCGCTGCCCTGGGGAACTTCTATATGTCATTGGAAAAGTGAAAATAAATTAAAAATGGGATCTTCTAATCAAGATGTGGGCTTTCTTGCAATTAAGCAGAACATCAAAGTAAACAATACAAAAATGTTTATCAATTCAAGCTGTTCCAGGTTTCTGATGGTCCCACTGATATTGCCTTAAATTAATTTATTCTTATTTCATCCAAAGGTGTCTTCTAGTAATCCACTTTATAGACTTTAAGGCCAGAAGACTTTATGGATAGCAAATGTTGAGAATGTTCATGGTTACCAACACAGCAAAAATGTGTGCTTTATACATCAGCAGTAACCAGAGACAATACATTTCTTATATATTCTGTGAGAATATAGCACAGAATTCAGACCTAACATATAGTTTACCTGCTGTTGTCTGCCATACTTCTGGGAAAATGCAGACATCCTTGCTACTAAAAAATATTAGTAGCATGTGATAATTTGGGGTGGGGTTTGCTGTTAAGTAGCTTTGTATTTTTTCATTACATTTGGAGATAAAGGCTACAGACCAATAGCCAGATATTTTGTGTTTTGATTTGCACAGACCTTAACCTAGGGACTAAAAGCCTAACTCTAACACCACATAGGTGCAGAAACAGATTTCTGAGGACACAGAACCTGCTTGACAATCAGTGAAGATTTGTAGATTGGGATGGGCATTTTGTGCCTTTCAAAATAGGCCAGAAAGATATACTTCAATATACACTGCATTTATTATTTGGGTAGACATTTTGACCAATACTAAGTAGAAAACCCTGTGTGATTATTGGAGAAAAATGTTTATTTTTAGCTTTTATTTAAATGAGAAACACTGAAACATCGAGGGAAAAGGATAATATGTGTCATTAAAAATATTCTTTTCCTAGTTCATTCATTAATGCAGATAAAGGAATGGCAATATATACTATAGTGTGGCAAAATGCATATACTGGGTGTTGTGATGGGAGCAGAAGACATTTCTAGATAAAGGAAAACTTAACAGTAATTTTAAAATCATGCTTGTGACACAAAGAAAAAAATTTTTATGAAAACCTGTCTCTCAAAATCTTCCAGTTCTAATGAGATGTCAGACAGCCGGTTAAGCAGCTGTGTTAATTTATTTCCACCTTGTAAAATGTGCACACTCACACACAGAAAAAGGAAAATAAGAGGTAGGTCTCAGGGACCCTGAGACCTGCCCTTTCTGCCCTGACAGGTGAGTGGGGTTTGGACTCCATTGCTGTGAGCACACTCCTCCCATCAATTGCATGGCTTTTCTCTCAAACAATATCCATGGCAGGCTCATTCCCCTTTGACTTTCTGAGCATTCAGGAGTCATATCCCAGAAACACACGTGGTTCCCAAGAACCTCTTCAGTCTTGACAGTGATAACGAGCAGGGATCAGCAGTATACCAAGTTATCCCTATAGCTCTGTCAAAGATTTCTACAGCACATAATAAATCAAGATACTGCCCCAGGCTCCTCCCTTCCTGTGACAAGCACTCATCCCAGTTCTCCACTGCATGGCTTGACTGTGAGAAGAATGGATGATTTTCAAAGAACCAGAGAATGGTTGAGGTTGGAAGGGACCTTAAAGATCATCCAGTTCCAACCCCCCACCATGGGCAGGGACAGGGCCTTTTCTCCCTTTCTGTCTTGTTTCCAGTCTCTCCTGCTCTGCATTAGGCTCTCACACAAGACAGTGCTTGGGACACCCTTGAGAAGAGGATGAAGCAGCCAAAATGCCCATTCCCTAATGTGAGGTCAGTGGAGCACCCCAGTGGGACTGAGGGGGCAGAGAGAAACCACAGCTCTCCCAGCCCTGCAGCTGCTGGGACAGAAAAGGAAGGTGACCTTCTTCAACCCCCCTGTGACAAGGGTAAACCTCCTGGGAAGGAGTACTCATCACCCAGTTCCAAACCATGTAAGCAAGCAGGATTCTGTCCAGTAGTTTACAGAAAAGAGATTGCAAATGGGAAACAGAAGTTTACATGGCCTTTGCAGCAAGCCTAGGGCATGAGACAATTGCCAAGGGCCAGGTCCTTGGAAGCAACTTTGAAAAAAATCAGAAAAAATAGCAGTTTAGAGCAGAGAATATGTGTTAATAAGAGAGTTTTAGATTTTAATTTCCTCAAAAATTAAGAAGTGTATCAGAGAAACAGAAACTGGAAAGGAAAAGAAATAAAAGAAATCTCCTTTCCCAATTTTTCAGCATTTTTAGTGTCCTATTTTCAAGAAATGTATTCCTTCCTTTTCCAATGAAGTGGGCTAGACTTAAAAGACCAAAATAAAAATAAAATGCGCATAGAAAAAAGCAGAAAGAAATTCAAGGTGGTCACATCCCCTACAAAATAGTGAGGAAATTAAAGATTCACCAAGCCTAGGGTGAAGTAAAATTCTCTTGCACACTGATGTGGCAGTAAAATTTATTCCACCCATTTTGAAGGGTCTTCCCCATGTTACAATCAGCTTGTGTGTAGGCCTATTAAGAAATTCTTGAGGTTTCTGAGGAAAAAAAATATAATTCAGGACAGATACCGCCCACAATTGATTACAAAGTCCCTGCATTTTCTGAAGCCATCCCTGTTGCCCTACTGGTGCTGGGTTTAAACCTTTGTTATTTTCTTTTGAATGAATGGCAAGGGCTTTTCCCTTGTTGGGGAGATGTGTTACTGGTACTCACAGCACTGAGAAAATGCAAAGTTCATTATCTGCCACACTCCCAGACACACCCAGGGTTCCAGGTGGCACACATCAGTACCTGGGCACAGAGGCTGCCCGATGCTCCCACAGCCCAGCACGTCTGCAGAACACACTCACATAATGAATACAGTCTGCATCGAAGATAACATGGTTTATTTCTTCATGATATTCAGATTAAAATGTATCAATGTATTTATCACAATACTACATTTTAGGACAAAATCATCAGTGCTTTGCAAGTCTTCATAATGTTTATTCATTATAAATAGTAAATATTTACTGAACTTTTTACATGAAAGACATTTGTTTTTTTTTTTGTTTTCTTTTTTGTTGGTTTTTTTGTTTGGGTTTTTCTTTTTTTACAACACATTTTGTTGTAGAGGCTGCAACACAAAGATAATATTTAATTTTTCCATCACCCTTAAGACCATTGTGTGAACTAACCTCTGTACTGAACCTAGTCTAACTCACTACATCATAGTCCTTAACCCTAAAAGGAATGTATTTGTGTTCTGCCTCCCTCTTTGTTCCAAGAATAGAGAGAAATAAATAATCCCACCTTCCGTCATCCTCTTCCTCTCAACATCACAAAACACAAATTTATTGACATTCTAAAATGTCACAATGCAATCTTCTTGTAAACCTTGGTTCCTATAATTATACTTTCTATATTGGATATGACTGTATAATTTAAACAGATGTGTCAAATACAGGTCCATCTCTGTCTATGTCCTGTACATCACTAAAAAACATGTAAACGTAATCATTTCTTCCTATTGTTTCCTGAAGATGACCTTTAAATCATGATTAGCAAGCTGGATTTCAGTAATCCAGCAGACTGCAACATCTCTGTATTTTATCATCAGGAATTATGCGCTGCAAAAATAAAAGTACCTGCAAAAATATAGTTCTGATTCTATATCTCTGACTTTGGATGATCCCAAAGTTTGTGTGAGGTACACAGTATTGCACATTGCTAGGCAGTTGTGAAAAATCAGTCGCGTTGTTGGTGGGGTTTTTGCCTCCCATGTTTGTTTAGAAAGGTTAAACACACTGGGAAAACACATACAAAAAAGGTAAAATCTGGATTTCAAGCTCTCCTCTCTTGGTAAAGCAAAACCTGTGAGTGACATTTATGGGCAAGCTGATTACAAAGGCATGGTAAGGTAAGCAATGAGTTGCTCAGGAAGTCTTTCGCACTTGTCCGGCTTCCTAGGGACTGTGACGTTTCCTCTCGATGACGATTTCCAGTGTGTACAGTGAGAGGCTCTCCCAACCTTGCTTCAGAAACTGAGCTGTTATAAAGTTAGACTAAAGTCAGCACTGGATGTCAGATGAGTCAGAGTACGCAGAGCTCAACTGCTCTAAGTTTAGTTTCAAAATGTTCCATTTGTCCCAATCAATGCACATTAATTTCAACAACAACAAAAAAAAAAAAAAAAAAAAAAAAAAAAAAAATGGAATGTTTGCCAGGCTGTGATGTTAAATACTGCTCTGTTTTGTATACCCACTCATAATGAAGCATGTCACATTTATTCATTATTGCTTTTGGCCTTTGTCTTCTGTATAGCTTTGTCCAGCCTTCAAAAGTCTACTAAAAGCTATGACTGGAGAGAACATAACAAGCTTGTTTCTCTCAGTGGGACTGCCCCAGTTTAGGCTGCACTGTGTTGAGAAGATCCCTCATATCCAAGCCTTGGAGTGAGACCGGAAAACAAGACCAGCTTTAACTTGAAGTGGACAGTTCATTTATGCAATATCTGGCTTCAGATAATGAAAGGCACCTGCAAAAAAGCAAAAGAAGCTTTTTAAGTCATGCTGTGACAACCTCACAGCATGGGGCCATGCCAACTACAGGTTGACAATGTCATATTTAATACTGATATATCAAAGGAAAGGGACTAATATTTTTATTCCTAGGACAAGTTTGACAAAACTCTATGTATCTGGGATTATATACTGTAATGATTCTTGAGCTGACCTCATTAAGAACATGTGTTTCTAATAGTGGAATGCCAGCGGTTATTTCATTTTGGACAACCCTTATGTTTTACCTAATGGCAATCAGGTTTCATGTCTCAACAATTAATAACATCAAGATGTTGTTGACATCACTTAAGAAAATAATTATGCAGCAGAAATCCTGCTCGAACAATCAGCTATCTCACCAGTGCATGGCTTTGAGAAGTAGCAGTGAGCCCTGAGGATCTCAGCTCAGAGCTCCCTTCCTGACAGACAGACAGACAGACAGACAGGCAGCACAGGCTGTTGGTAGCTGTGTGCCCTTCCCAGTGGGATGTGCCATACTCACTTTGTCCGTACTGGCCGTACTGGTAGCCCGTGACAGGGTCCATGCTGTAGCCCGTGGTGCTGTAGGTGGGAGGGCAGTAGGACTGGGATGTAGGCAGGCTGTCCAAGCTCTTCATGTGATCTAACCTCTGGCTGCAGCTGGCTGACACAGTGGTGGTGGGCTCCAGGCCCCCAGTTAGAGGGGACAGGGCATAATCAGTTTGGGGCTGGTGGGGCACACCACCGTGGTTAGTCAAGAGTCCCATTACCTAAGAGGTAGAATAATACAAAGAGTTAAAATAGATGAAGGACTGGGTTGCTTGCAGAACCACAGAAGTTCTCAAATCTATAATTTGATTTCCTAAACCAAGTAGACTTGATACTTGCTTTGAGTAGCTAATCCCAAGAGGAAGTAGAATTTGGTTTCATCATCCACCAAAATAAAATCTGATGGCTAACAAGAAATTAGAAGTGATATTGAGGCAAATAAGGAATAATATTTTTTAAAACTTTTATGGTTTTAGAGTGCCTGATCGCAGCCCCAGCTGGGAGTTCAGCAGATGTCTATTCCTTAAGGACTAAATTATAAGAGAACAAAAAACAAATAGTGGCTGTTAACCATGATGTCCTGCATGACCTACAAACATAAAAAAGCTGTGAAAAACCTCACACAATTTTCTTCTCCAAGGTCAGCAACCATTACAATGAAATCAGTTTGGAGCAGAGTGCAGTAGCACTACTGATGGAAGTAGCAAAGAACCCCACTGAACCCTGATGCTCTGGGTGCTGGGCAAGGGGCAGAGCAGCCACACCCCCTCTGCTGCATGCCCTGTGTGCTGTAAAGAAATGAATGTGCCAGAGTAAAGTGCTGGTCCTAAAACCAGTTATTGATCCCATCATTTGAGTTAGGGGACACAGCAGAAAGGGTCAGGCACTCCAGAGCGGCTTCAAGTCAGCTGTGACTCCTTTATTAAGCTGCTTCTTCAGGGACAGTTGTGAAATCAGTGGCTGAAAAGAGTTTACTGGAAAATACATGCTTGTCCCTATAAAAGCCCAGCCCTCTAGGCCATAATTTCCAGTAGAAGAGCAAGAAAAAATTTCCAAAGCATCTGCGTTTTCAAGCAGAAAACTAGAGTGAAAAGTTCTTGTTGTTCAGAAATCTCTCCCACTACAGGTTGGTGAACATTTCCTTTCCTGGCACACCACTATAGAACATTTTGAAAATAAGTGTATGACTGAGATTTTCTTATTTTTGCTGAAATAAATTGCATTTCAGAGCCTGACAAACATTCTGCAGCTTCTAACGGATGAGTGACATACAGCTTCTACCAAAACTGCGTATTGTGATAATTCACAGGCTGTTCTTCCTCCAAAAAGGCATTACAACTATCTGACATGTGCTACTTGATAATCATTTTGCTTTGCAGCAATTCTTGCTGTAAACTATAAAGAGTTTTTTAAAATTGGGGTCTATGTTTTAAAGACTAAATTAAGCCTCATAAGAACATATCTGTTTCCTAAAGTTCTGATGCTCCTCCTGGAATTGTTCTTATTTTCCATCACAAACTAAAAGGTATTATTATTGTAGGGAGCTTGTGTTTCCAGCTCTGAGTCATTTGCTTTTTTGTTGGTTTGAGCTGGTCTGGTTTTTTTTTTATAAATAGATGAAACAAGATCCAGGGATAGTGATTTAGGTAGGAAAGAAGACCTACCCAGTTTTTACATGTCTGATTAGGAAAAGAGCAAGAGGCAGAAACAGAGTAGTTCAGAAAGAGAAACGCAGATCCTTGCATGGAGAACACAAAATATGTTTGCATCAAATGCACCCAAGATATTTTACTGAAAATAAAGAAACCACTAAGAAGTTCAGTTACTACGTATAGAACTGGAATGTTCACTTCTGATTTATTAAGCTGAAAAACATGAGTTTAACCAGTGGTATTTGCTGAATGTTTCACAAACTGAAGCATTCATACAAAAAGAAATTCCAAAATATATGCAAAGACTACATTCAGATATTGAAATCTTACAACTTTTAACTCATAAAAAAATAGATGAATTTAGATTCAGGATGTAATATATTTTCTATTTAATTCAACAAATACATTCAATGCCCAAAACCTATTAAAAGAACTTGTGGTTAATAATGAAAACAACTCTGAAATCACCACAGATTGAAATATCATGTTATCTATATATCACTTTGTGCCAAAACTCCCCAAAAGTTGAAAATACTGGGCTCTCAAGTTTTTGTTCTAAAAATTGGTTCTGAAAGCTATTAAAATTTCTATTATTTTAGCAAGCTTTTCTGTTTCAGAAATTTCCAATATTTTTCTTGTAACTTTGGAATTTGATATGGTCCAAAATGTAGCATGTTTAATGACCTGACACTGCATCAGCAGGACACTGTTAGAACCTGTGTTCATTCAGGTTATATTAATCCTTGTCCTTTGAAATTAACACTAACAGAGTTAAAAGAAGAGAAAAAACTACAAAAAAAAAAAAAAAAAAAAAAGGGATGACTTAAACATTTATATTGAAAATGACTACTTTGGGAATATTTGTGTTGGCAGGAGTATCATGGTTTTGACTACAGTTTAAAATGGGGTTTTTGAGAAATCTCAAGTGCACAACCCTTTCCATTGCCGTGTAGGGCCAGGGTGACACCAGTATTTACAGGACTTCCTCATGTTTTGTTCCAAGTTCAAGAGCACAGAGAAGGGGCTGGGCTGGGTTCATGTCACAGGGGAACTCTTCTCTGCCTCAGGGCTCTCACATCAGTGATGTCTGCCAGCACTTTTAGGACCAATTGTTATTTTGGGTAAATAACTATTTTACCAACTGTGTATTTCAACTAGAGGTTTGTTTTTGTTTCTTTTTAATTTCACATTTTCAATAGACTAAAACCCAAGACAAAATTAATTGGA
>VZUA01038310.1:0-12472 GCA_013401035.1 Horornis vulcanius
GCCAGGGCCTCAGCACCCTCACAATAACAAAAGTTTCCCCTACATCTAATCTAGCTCCAGTTATTTATTACTCATCACTCTGGCAGGAGAGATCCTGGTTTCTGCTCTCCAGGTGCTGCTCATCCCTTCATCCCTCCAGGGACTGCTCCAGCCCAGCCTCATTCCAAGGCAACTCAAACTACAAAGGGAAATTTGAGTTTCTAAAGACAACAGCATGTCTGGCTTCAATATCTCCTCTGTCCTGTAGTCCCTGATGGCTTCAGGCATCTCACTGAACCTGCTCCAGTGGCACTCACCTGCACAGCCAGGCGATTCCCCATTCCTGATAGGAACAAGGACAAACTGATTAATCCAACACCAGACCCAGGACTTTACTCCTATAATTCTCACTTTATGGCTGTATCCCTTTGAAGTCGCCTCCCAGGCTCCTTCCCAGACACAATTCCTAGAGGACAATAGGGAAAAAAATGCCTGCAAAGCAGATAGATAAATGGATCAATGCCACCCAGAACACATCCATGATAACTGCATGGAACAACAGCTGCTGTGTGTCCGGGGGAAAGGCAGGATGGGGGAGAGCTGAGGCTGTGCCCAGAGCAAACACAGCTAAACCTGGGCCTGCCACTCCTGATGCAACAGCCTTGGCAGGATTCCTGTCCAACAGGCAGGGCTGCAGCTTTCCCAGGATAACGGGGTGGAGATGGACAAAGAGCCAATTCCAGCCCCACACGGAACTGCCTGGGGGTCACATGAGCTTGCAGGTGAAATTTCTGGAATGAGCACAGGAATGAATTCCTGAGGTACTGGCACAGCTGCATTCGTGCTGCCTGTGGGGTGACACACACTTGCACAATGTCCCTTTTGTCCCCAGTTTCACCTCCTGTAGCATTCCCTGGGCCTGACCTGTGGTGCTGCCACTGTGGTTCCACGTACACCTCTTGAATATGGATAAAAGTGAAGTGCCTTTAAGGGACTAAATCATTACCTTGCTCATAATTCCCATGGGATTCCTGTTTATGGTATCACAGGACACGCAGCAGGTCTGGAAGTTGTGGAAAATAAAGGGAAAATGAAGGGCAATCCTCTCCATCAGCTTCCCTGCCAGGAAAACAAGGCCTAAGAACTGCTCTGTCATGCATGACTCTGTCTGTAACTCACAATTCCAAAGTGCCTGGCCCTTGCCACCGTAAGATGATGCTCCCATTTACCATCTGCCACTGGGTGATGTTGATTTTCCTTCACAATTACTCCCAGAACAGCTTCAGCTCCTTTCCCTTCCCATCCCACAGCAAAGGCTGCTCCTTTCCCTCCCCACAGGGTGCAGGTGACACTACAGCAGTTTTCTCTCCTTCCAGCCCTGAAAGGAGGATCCAGGCAGAGACAGGACAAGCTGAGCCTGTGGTACCAAGGAACAAATCCCAGGCACAGCAGAGCACAGGGAACAGGCACACAACACTCCATGGCCTTTAGGGAATTGCTGCCTAAGCCCACCAAAGGTTGGAAAACAGAGTTAATCTACACAGGACAAAGAAAAAAATTAAGTTATACTGACTAGAGTGGATTAAACCCATGGGAAAATCAATTCACCAGGGCAAAAACACCCCACTAATTTTATATTCCAGCAGCTGGGATGCCACAGTGTCCCCAAAAATCTGTGGGGACTGATTCCAACGTGAGACAGACAAGGTCACAGGCAGAAAATGCTTTGGGATGTTTCATCTTGACAGGTATTGATCGAAGACTTTTGTGCCCTGCAAGGTGGGGAAGGGAAAAAGGAGAGGGAAAAACTTTGCAGATATTTCTGCAAGGACAAATCCCTGGAGAAACTTAACACCCAGGGCAATCAGTCCAGGAAAGGGAAAGGCCTGGGGGCACACGAGGCTGTTGGAAAGCTCTTGGCCCCAGAGCAAACGTGTCTATATTAAAATCTACTTATAATAATCAACGTCCCTGGCAACGCTTCCCATTTCCCTTTTTATTCCTCTTCCCAAAACAGCAGTCAGGGAATGGGTGCATCAACAAAGGAGAAGGCAAACTTGCCTTACCAAGGAGTTTAAAAAAGGGATCATCTTCAATCTACCCTGAGGCCAGGAACTCTGGATGGCCCAACAAACAACCCCAGACACCCCGAACAGGTCAACATCCCTACCCCTGTGGTACCAACATCCCATAATAACAGTGGGACACAGGAAAACTCCACAGAATTCCTCAATGCTGGGAGAGGTGGCTCCTACCTTGAGGCAGGAGTTGCTATCTTGGCTCCTCAGGAAGAAAGTTGTGATTTACTGCCAAGGTTTCCAGAGGACATGACACAACAATTTTACCACAAGAGGACAAATAAAATACAGAGAGAAAAGATATGGAAAAGCTCTTTCTCCCTATTTCTCCCACTCCCAGCAAATTAACCACTCCAAACTAACTCCATGCTCACCTCACAGAAGCATCTCCCCAACAGGGAGCAGCACTTGCTGGTATTTTATGTGCACAGAACTCAGCTCTGCATCCTGGCTGGAAAACCTGAATTTCCCATCCCTTGGACTGGATCTCCTGGCCACATCTGACCCTGGGACTATGAAACGCCTGGAATACTCAAAACAAGTGATGCTGCTTTGAATGAGGCTGACCCTGGAGGGGTATTCCACAAAAACCTTCCCAATTTGTTCATGCCAGGGGAGGAAGACTCTGCATGATCCCAGTGATAACATAAAACATTCAAACACAGTAACATTTAATGGGATAATTGTTGTGAGAGCCAGGAGAGGGGTGCTGGAATGGCAGTGGCTGCTCCCTGTGTGTTTCAAGAGCCCTCCAAGCCCTCATTGATTTCTGGAGAGTCCTGTGAGTGTCAGAGCCTGTTTTCATTAATGCTGCTCCAATTAAACACAGATTAAAAAAGCAACCTCAGCCTTGCAGGCTCTGCCATCCAGCAGGGATTCCACAGACCCCTTCCTTCCACTCCACTCCAACAAGGGCAATTTGCTGATGGAGCTTTAGTCCTTTAATCCACCTTTCTGGAGGAGGAAAAATAAATCTTCAAAGCTTCACACCCAGCTTGTCATGGCTGATTAATTAAAAGCAGCAATGCTGCAGAATGAACCCATGTCAGGCAGACAGGCCCTGGGTGTGTTTTGTGTTTGCTTTTCACCAGTTAATACCTGGTGAGGTGAAAATCCACACACCTGGAAAAAGAGCTGAGCTTGGCAGGTTGGAAGGAAAAGCTTGATGTCCAATAGAGACATTCCTGCTTCCCACAGAATCTGGGATTTCTGGGTGGAATGCTGACCCTGGATATTCCCTTCTGGACAACTTGGCAGCCACTCTCAGCTGGATTTTTTCTCCTGCCCTGACTCCCAGGTTCCTCTGAGGAGTGTCAGGCACCTCCACAGGACAAGTGCTCTCAGCTCTGCCCTGGCTTCTGCTCATCCTCTCACTCTCTGGCTGCTCTAAACAAAACAGACAAATGAGGAATTCATCAGCATTCCCTGGAATTCCACCCCTGCAGGAGAAGTGCCCAACAGCAGAGTTCAGAAGTGGGGAAGGAAGTTTAGAGGAAGATTAAAATTCCCTGGCTTTGCTGTGCTGGGGTTATTAGTGCCAGATTTGCATATCTAATTAACAAGTGAGACATGAATTCAGAAGCAAGCTGTCAAAGTGCTGACCTGACACTGTAGAGCAAGAGCAAAATTATAACAGCAGAATATCCTGAGCTGGAAAGGATCCACAAGGATTACCCAGTCCAATCCCAGTTTTCCACTGTGGAGCAGATTTTATTGTCAGGAAATGAGGGAATTCTAGAAGAAGCTGTGTGTGGCACTCAGGGTGTGAGGATGTGTGGGATGAACAGCTCAGGGCTGGGAGCAGCTTCATTCCCTGTCTCTCTGGAACACACAGGGTGTATTGGTGATTTTTACTGATTTTTGTTAGGATTTATCAGTTTGAATTGAAGAAATGTTCCCACAAGTGGCAGCAGGATGGAAAGGAAACCTGAGCCCCTCACATCTAAGACAGAGCACAGGATCCAAGGTTTAATGCTTTGCCATGTCCAATATTGACATTGCAATGTGGATCATCAAATATGCAAATTCAGGACCTAATAACTGTCCCTCCACCCACTACAGAAGGGGTAAAACTGATTTAGATGAGCTCAGAAGTCAGAGAATTCAAATTATTCCTGGGTTTTCACACAAATGCACAAACTCTGTTTCCTGAACTTCCAATTTTTGGGTACCAGACACTCGGATGGATTTTGTGTTATCAGTTTTAAACTATCAACCATCCAATCTCACAGATAAAAAGAGATGCTCAAGATTTTTAATCACCCAAGTAACCTGCAGCCTGGAAAGTCTTCAGCCAAATTTTTGGGGAACATGAAACGAGCCAGGCTAAGGATGAACAGCCTGACCCCTCCTGCTCCAGGAAGACTTCCCTTCCTTTCTGATTCCCAGCTTTTATTTGGCAAACACCACAGGCACTCCCGTGCCCATGAAAGAAGCTCTGCATACCAACTGTGTGTAGATTACAATCTCCAGGGCAGAAAATACCTATTAGCAGGTAAATTCTCCTTACCACCCGCTTTGTATTCCTCAGCACCTTCCAGAGGAACAAAATTCCCTCCTCCAAGCATTTTTTCCTTCCACTCAAGCCTGTGATTTAGCTTCTCTTAATGCATTAATTCACTCTGTGAAGTTCGTGGTGGCAAATACTGAACAACACATGATTTATTCAACTGTTCAACAGCAGTGAAGTGGAAACAAATAACTTTAGTTATTCCTCCTCTTACTACAAACTGTGCAGCCAAGTGCATTTTGAGTGGAGATACAAACTTTGCAAGGAATAGAGCTGGGACTGTTCTGCAAGGCTGGATTTTGGCTACTGTACTCCAGCCCCAGGTCCCCAAATTCCTCTGCTACTTCCCAAGCTGCTCTCCCCCATTTTGAGGTAACTCATTCATGTATGTGCTACAGCCTAGGCACAAATAGGTCATTTTTTTCTACTCTAGAGCTTTGGAAAAGAATAAAAAGTCTCTCTCTGAGCAGTTTTTGTTTGAACAAAGCTGTTTGTGAGTCCCCACATTGTTGTGTGGCTCCCTGTGCCCTTGGAGCAGATTTACTTCATTTATTGTTCCTGGGTCACGGCGCGGTTTTGGCACCGGGGAGGTGAAAAGCTGATTCCAAAAAATCAAAGTTCCAAAAATCAAAGTTCCCGAAAGCTGCCTTGCTGAAGGCACTGCTGGATGAACAAACCTCTTGGAGCAAAGGAGACAACCCCAAATTTAACCCAAAGCATAAACAAACCAAGAGCCAGCAGTGCAAGGGAGAGCAGAGTTTAAAGGAGAAACACATGGGGATGATGCAGATTTGGAGAACTCCAAACCCTTCCCTTGCCATTTCAGGATAAAGGTTCAAGAACAAATTCTGCTGCAGGGAAATCCTAATTGCTACCAAAGGAAGGCTGGAGACTTTTCTTGGAGGAGAGAATGAGAGCTGGCTTCAAGGAGTTTCATGCTGCAAATCCCCCAGCAGTGAACAGATCCCAACATGGGCAGGTCTGTTTAACCCTGCACTGGGCTGGGATCAAGAAAATGGGAACAGAGACCGGTTTTGGGAATGATCCTGAAGATGAAAAGCCACATATGGTTAGAAACACGTTCCCCAAGGCTTTGCCAGCTCCAATCTGTGCTTGCACGGCAAAACTTTGCCCTAAGGCAGCAAGAAAACCTTAAATTATACCCTAATTCCTTGGTTTTTCAGCAAGGAACACAAATGCCACGTGCATCCATGCCCCTCTCCTGTGTGTCCGAGGAAAGCACAGTGCAGACTGGCAGCAAAGCTCAAAAATCAGATTTCCAAAACGCAAGACACCCATCAGCAGGACTATTCCCTGACCACGTTACAGCTTTCTTAATTAAATGATTAAATTTCCCTAATAAATGCCCTCTGAGCTGTAAAAAAACTCAGATGGAAATCCACAAGCCTGCCTAAGTACCTTTATATTCCTAAAAATTCAGCTGGGGACTGAGAAGTTTCAGTCTTGCCTGAAGAAAGCACAAGCAACTGCCGTGCCTGTTATCAATCCTATAATTAGCCATATAATTTACCTCCCAAAGCCCGGGTCAGGCTGGCTATGAGACATTTCCAGACAATATATCTTCCCATAACGACCATGTGCTGCAGCTTTGGGATGCCTGAGATCCTCAGAGGGGGAAGGAATCCCACACAATCCCCTGGGAAAGGGCAGCACCAACAAGCAGCTCCCTCCACATCACTCAAAATGCAAAAATAGAGAGATCACCTGGCTGTGATTTTGTACAGAGGATGAATGATTTATAAAGCCCTCACAAAAACTGTATCTTCTCCCAATAAACATCTTTATAAAGGCATTAAATTCCAGTGGTGCAGAGCCCATTGAATGGAAAATGAGGAGGGAAGAGGCAGGGCATGGTCCTGTATTTAAAGAATCGGGAATTTGGATGGGGTGACTTTGCAGCGACCAGAGAGGAACAGAAAACGGGATTTGAACAGCGAAACTGCAGAGCCCAAAATAGCAGAGAGATGATAAAAAGTGCATCAGGAGAGATCCGTGTGCCCTGGCAGCCCTCCGTGTGCCCAGGCTGGCTTCACTGGCCCCGAATTCATCCCACCGTGACTGAACTTCTCTGCAAGGCACCGCCCCACAGACAGAACGTTTGCTGGCAAAAAGAAACCCCACAAGAGCAGGTTTCGAGCGCGGTGTCAGCGCACACACGGCCGGGAAATATCTCCTCTCACAGCTGGTGCTGAAAGCAGCTCAGAGGCGTGTTCAGCACCAGTTGCTGGTGACAGATAATTGTTATTTTCACCCAAACCCGCACATCAACGTCCATCCTCGCCCGGCAGAACCTGGGACAAGGGGATTTTACCCTGCCCGGGTACATCCTGTGGGAGAGCACAAGAAATCTTATTCCAGCTCCCAGTAAAAAATGCATGCTGCATTTATCACACGCTGTTTGGGAATCAGAGGCTCACTAGCCCACAGTTGGCATTTGGGGAATTTCGTGCTCAATTTATTACGGGTGGGACCACATTTTCTGCTGTGGCTATTCAAAGTAGCCAAAAAAATTCCCCCAGGATGCAGCCAGCATGGCACAGGAGAGATGGTGCAGGTATTTTGGGGAAGGTGATGGTGAGTAAGGAACCACGTGGAGTAGGACAGCGGGGACCTGCAGAGGTTCATGGAATCGTGGAATGCTTTGGGTACGAAAGGAATTTAAAACTCATCCCGTCCCGTGGGCAGGGACACCTTTCACTAGACCAGGATGCTCCAACCTGGACACTTGCAGGGATCCAGAGGCAGCCACAGCTTCTCTGAGCACCCTGTGTCAGGGCCTCCCCACCTTCCCAGGGAGGAAATCCTTCCCCAAATCCCATCCAACCCATCCGTCTGTCAGCGGCAAGCCACGAGCGGCTACTTACGGACACACAGACAGGCCACCAGCTTGGCAGCCTCGTCGGGCACGGGGCAGGTGGGGAAGATGGGCTTGAGCAGGTAGGTGGCGAACACCAGAGCCACGATGTACTGCGAGGAGGGCCGGATGATGAGCAGCTCTATCCAGAGCTTGAGGAAGGCGGGCAGGGAGCCGTACACCTCCAGCATGTAGGCGTAGTCCCCGCCGGACTTGGTGATGGTGGTGCCGAGCTCGGCGTAGCACAGCGCGCCCACGATGGAGAAGGCTCCGCACACGGCCCAGACCACGAGAGACAGCCCGGGCGAGCCGGCCTCCCGCAGCACGCCCGTGGGGGTGACGAAGATGCCGGAGCCGATGATGGTGCCCACGATGATGGCCACGCCGTTCAGCAGGGTGATGTTCCGCTGCAGGGTCACCCCCTCCGCCGAGCCGCAGGGCGATGGCGAGCGGGCACAGCCGTTCTCCTGCGCTCCTTCCAGCATCTTCTCCATCGCCTGCTTCTCCTCTTCCTGCGCCAGCGAGGCGGCCGAGGCGGCGGGGCTCCGCTTCTTCACGGCATTGCCGGCGGCGGAGCTGCCGCCGCTGGCGGACATGGCGGCGGGAGCGGCGGGAGCAGCGGGCGCGGCCAAGCCGCCACCTTCGGCCGCCCCTTTTGTTCCGGCGGTGGGAGGCGGGCTGCTTTACGGGGGAAGGAGGGGAAGGAGGTGGAGGCTCGAGGAGGAGTAGCAGCAGCGGTGGGAGATGCTGTAGCGCCGCCGGGGTGCGCGGCAGGCGCCGGGTGTCCGCTGGGCCCCGCAACGCCCTCAGCTCGGGCACCTCCAACTGTAGGGGACAAAAGGAGCCGAGTGTCACCCCGCAGGGAAGGGTGTTAGCGGCCCTTCTCCTCCCTGCAGGGAAGGACGGGGTGTTCTGTGTGTTGCTATAAAAGAGAACGGATCCCTGTGTGCGTCCAAAGCTGCGGATTTGCCTCTCCCGGCCCCATCCTGCCATGTTTTCCCATCCCAGTTCACAAGCACAGGGCAAGGCCCCGGCGCTGCATCACCTGCACCTCTGCAGGAATCGGCCCCTCCTGTCTGACACCAAAATCGCCAAAAGGGCTTGTCTGAAAAATAAACCATTCACCAATCTCGAATCTGACAGATGGCAAAGTCCCCAAAAACGCTTGTTTGCAAAACGAAAATATAAAATAATTCACCCATCTGGCAGTCATGCAGGCAAAAAAGGCAACGCCTGCCTCACTGAAGGCAGAGGTTCTGCATCCAAGAAGAATCACTTGGATACTACAATAACGTCCAAGGAGCTAATCCTCCAGCAAATTCAGACTCCCTCTTGCCCTGGTGAGAGAAGAGGAGCTCAGAGGCTCCAGCCTGGAAGCTCTGATTCCAAACATTCCCTCTGAGGGTGGAAATGGTACCTGTGAGGAGCCAGTGCTGCCACACCAGGAGCGGTGCCCAAGCTCCAAACCCCACGGTTGGCTCATCCTCCTGGAGCACCCTCTGTGCACGGTTCAGACAGGCAGGAGCTGGGCTGGAAGGTTTTCTCCAAGAGAACTCCAGGGAAACGTGAGATCGATACTCTGGGGGAAAAGGGCACATTTCAGTTACATTTTGTTCCCATCACCACCACTGCCAGCCATTGCAGGATCCCAACCAGCCCGAGCCTTGGAGCACTAATCCAAACCTGACACCTAGTGGCTGCTCAGGGGCTCAAAAATCTGCTGCTGACTTTAGGGAAACATCCCAATTCTGCAAGAGAGCAAAGACAGAAATTACCTTGGCACCAAGCATGTTCCTCCAGTTTCCAAGGAAAAATGGGATCCTGAAGAGACTGAAAAGACTCTGACAATTAATTAAAAATAAACAACAAAACATTTATCGCAGGTTTTCTGTAACCACAAGCCTTTTTTTACTTTACTAGTTCACCATTATAGGCCATTTTTGTTACTGCATTTCAGGATTTATCCCAGGACCATGAAATCAGGAAAAGAACCAGATAGTTACAACACGTGGGGTTATCCCTGTGTCAGCCTTGTTTCATCAGGATCCAGCAAACGGGATTGGGATGGAAATTAAGAATTTGCTTCAGGTGTTTTCAGATGAATACTCTAACTCAGTTATTATTATTTGGGGGAATAAAATCATTTATGGGGGGATTTGCTTCTCCAGTGCTCCAGGCCAAGTTCCTCAAGGCTAATAATGACCTAGGAGCAGGATCTCCTGAGCTGGAAGGGACCCACAGGGATCAAGTCCAATTCCTGGCCCCAAGAACCTCACCACGGGCATTTCCCACCTGATATGAACCCACACAGACAATTTCATGAACTCTCACAAGAATGGGACAGAGTTACCCTGGTCTAATTCTTCCAAAAGAGAATTTCTTCCTGAACTCAGAGCTGAGAACCTGAAAATCCCAGGCTGCAGAGGCCATGGAGCAGCAGCAACTGAACTGCCCTGTTCCAAGCCAACCTCGTGCTTGACTCTCTTGCACAATCCGTGGGAGCCCATTCTGCAACTGTTTTTCCATTTGTATTCCTGAGAAAACACCAGCCTGGCATTGGGGTGTGTTCACAGGGTGCTCGATATCTTCAAAGCACTCGGCAAATGCCGAGTGCTGTTATCAGCCTGGCCGTGAGCATTACCTCTCCTCAGGCCCCCAAGTTATTCCGCAGGATCTTTGAAGAGTATTTGATTATCCAATCAGTTCTCCATGTGCTAACACTCAGAGTTTGGCACATCAAAAAGGAGGAGGGAAGGAATGATTTGTCAGAAGGACAAACAATGAGCAGGAACAGGAGCAAATGGACCATGTGAGGAGCCATGGGGATGTTTTGAAGCAGGTCTTTGGAAAAAGCTGCCTTGATCCAGCCACCCTGCTGGCAGCAAAAATCCCCCATTTCTTCAGCAAACACCTCAGCTGTGCTGATAAAAGAGCTCAGAGCTGCTTTCCCTGGGTAAATGGAAGTGGTGGCAGCTTCTAGAACCATTAAATAGTCACAGGAGCAGAGCTGGCCTCGCTCCTAACCCAGGCCACTCTTTCCCCCAGAAGAAAATGGGCTGCCCACCCACCAGCACAGTTGGGAAACCTTCTAGAAACATCACCTACAATTATTTTCCAGGGATTCCTTAACCAGGAATGGAATCTCTGCTTTTCCTAGCAAAAGAAATTTCTTTGGACTAATCCAGCTAAACAAAACCTTGTGTGACAGCTGGACTCCAAGTGTGGCTCAGCTGTGAGACAGAAATAAACGCTTATTTCACCCAATGTTCATGGAATCCTGGGATGTTTGGGATGAAGGGATATTAAAACTCATCCATTAAAGCTCATCCTGACACCTTCCACTGTCCCAGGTTGCTCCAAGCCCTGTCCAGCCTGGCCTTGGACACTGCCAGGGATGGGGCAGCCACAGCTGCTCTGGTCAGCCTGTGCCAGGGCCTCACCATCCTCACAGGGATCGATTCCTTCCCAATATCCCATCTAAACCCACCCTCTTAGATCAACTTTTCATTGGTGTCAGCAGTTTAATTGCTTTCAAGGGGGTTTTTAGGGTTATTTGATAGCATTTCTGTAGCCCCAAGGACCAGCTGAGTCACACCACACAGCTCAAGGCTCAGTTTTACCAAGGTCAGTGACAGGCCAGAGGAAGGAGCTCAGCTGACAGGTCCAGTTTAAGGGGCAGTGTCCAGTGAAGGAGCTCAGGACAGATCCTGAAGCCCTGGAATGCTGCTGGAGATGGCCTGTGGCATCTGGCTGGATGTGATCAATCATGAGATACCCTTCAGCAGCACAGAGAGCTCATTGTGCTTTCATTCTAACCCAGCTCAGCCGAGTCTTTCAGAGCTTGGAAGTATCACAGAACATCTGACAGCTGATCAGACTCCACTCCTAATGAACTGGGACATTCCCAAAGAGGAATTCTAATTTTTTTTGACAGCAACTCTTTTTTTTTTTTTCACTTGAAAAGCTTAATTACACAACGAGATACAGGCATGGGTTTCTCTATTCCTTTATTGTAGTTGCACACTAATGTAACAGTGTAAAATGCAGCAGCTGAAGGGTTCTATACATTAGGGAAAAACTTTGGGGAAGAGCCTGTATCCCAGGAAAACATAAAGCATTCCCTGTCGCAGGTGTTGTCTGCAGACAGTGATTTCAGTCTGTTATGATCAGGCAAGCAACACCCATTAAATACACAATGTCATAAAGGCCACAAAAACGAGATGCACAAAAGAAAAAAAAAAAGCCAAGATGTGCCAGGAAATACAAGTTAAAACATCCCAAATTAAGGCATAAGGGGACCCTTCATCCAAAGCAGAATTCCAGTCCTCTAAAACCCTGTCAAAGCAAATTCCAATTCTGGAGCTTCCAAAACCAGGGGAGACCCTCCTGTCATTCCTGACGGAAAAGGGAGCACAAAAGTGGTCAGGAACACCCAAAGAGTGAAAGTTCTGGAATGCAGGAACAGGGATCAAACACTCCCAACACCAGAGGAAGTTGTCCCAACTGTGAAGTCACCCAGGACAAGGTGAGAGCAGCATTTCAGAGAAATCCTGAAAGGCAGCTGGAGTCAGGGCAGCACCAACACAGGTCTGCTCCAAACCTTCTCCTCCCTTTGCAGGGAGTTGTCCCAGAATTATTCATGTGACAGTCTTTAATTCCTGGGACTTGCTGCCCCAGGAATGCCTCCCAGGGCAGTATTTAGTAATAAAGTGACTCTTATGCAAGGAAAATACAAATATGTGCTTTGACCCTTTCGGATTGTGCCATCCAAAAGAGCCCAAAGATTCCTTTTTAACTTAATTGTGCAAAATCATCACAAAAATCAGCTCTAACCCAACAAACAAATCATTTTTCCACGCAGAACTGAGAGAACAAGGCACAGGAATTCTACCCCATCTCCACTTCTAAACACAATTATTTTCCTGAAGTTTACATTCACAAGGTCAATAAAGATATTGTGACAGGAAAGTTAAAACTGAAAAAAAAAATCCCCCAAACCAAAAAAACTCCAGTGTGTTCATTTCCAGATTA
>VZUA01038310.1:12663-28568 GCA_013401035.1 Horornis vulcanius
AGTGTGTTCATTTCCAGATTAATTCCAACAATCTGCCCTGCAGCTGAGCTCCTGCCTGCCTTAAGGAGATGCTAAAACACTACACTTAAATGCAGGACTCAAGAAACAGCAAAAGAAATGTAACAACCCTGTAAAACTTCTTTTTGTAGCACAGTAGAGTTATTTTTTATCTACATTAACCCTGTTTCCAGATATTTGAAGTGATCAGTGCTGAAATTGGAATTTCTTCATTTTATGTCAGTAAAAGTAAGTGTGATTTGATGTAAATATGGACACAGCTTAACTGTGTCACTGGGTGATTCACTATTCTCTAACAAAGCTTCCATGGCAATAATTGAACAAAGTAAATCTCTGTGAGAACTTTAACTAAATCACTGGGAAGGGAATATCCCACATTCCCTCTGATGAATGCAGGGTGGTTCAAAAGGGATTTACACATCCAGGAGGAAAATCTGATTGAGTGGAGCAAACCATGGAGAACTCAGCTGCTACAGAGTTCCAGCTGAAGTTAAACAGTTACACCCTGGCACTTCCTTAAAATAATCTGGATTTTGAGTTTGTTGGGAAAACTGGATCAACTGGGGATTCTTCTCAGCGGATCAGAGAAATCCAAAAGCTCAGTGGGAGTTACAAAAGCAATTTAAGAACTGAGCAATTACAAAAGCTTTTTAAAAGATCCATTCATAAATGATAAGGAGATTGATGCACCTACAGCTCAGTGCTGTTGAGGCAGCTCTGTTTTTAAATAAAAGGCAACATTAAGATGTCTTTGTATTACATTTTTTCTATTAATGAGTAGAAAATATCTGAGCTGAGTAGAAAATTCTGAGGGTCCTCCTCAGAAAAGTGCCTGCCAGGAACAGCACTGAATAAATATCTCAGATTAATGACTGGGTGATAATTATTATATGTTCAGGCAAAAAGTAAAATAATTCTTTTCCTGTTCCCAGAACTGCAGATATTCCTTCCAGCTTTATTTTGGAATATATCATTCTCCACCAAAATCATCACTGATGTGGTTTTGTACCTAAAAATCTGTGTGATGATGGCAAAGCCTGCGGAGTTCAACTGAGACTGTGGAATCAGAAAATCATGGAATGGTTTGGGTGGGAAAGGACCTTAAAGCTCATCCAGTGCCACCCCTGCCATGGCAGGGACACCTTCCACTGTGCCAGGATAATCCCAGCCCCATCCAAAGGGAGATGGCACAACCAAGATGGAAATGTTCCCCCAGGCAGGAAAGGCTTGGGGGAAGTGGTGAAATTAAAGAGCTTCACTGCCACACTCAATTCCTGACAGGAAAAATATCTTACAGCAGGATAGAAGGAGATTTCCTTCCTTTCACCACCCAGAGTCACTCCTACACTTCAGTGGCCACATCTCAGGGGACAAAGGCACAACTGTGGCACCAGAACAGCCTGAGGTAGAGCTATTGAGGAAGGAAAGGCAGGATCTGGGCACTCAACTGCTCCAACAAGATTATCTCAAACCCTTAAAATCATCAGGGTCACTGAAAAGTGTTAAGGTGCTTTGAAACTGAACACTTCAAAAAAAAAACAACAAGGTACCAATTGGAAAGGTCTGGATTTAGCATTGCCAAGCCAGGTTATGGCCTCACGGAATCCCACCAGGAATCAGAGAGAGGAAAGATTCCTCAAACATGGAGATCACACAGGGAGCTCACAGACAGAGCTGCTCCTCATCAGAAATCTGGTGCATGAATTTAATCTGCTAAATACAGCAGAACATGAAAGGCCAGAGGGAAAGGTGCCTGAGAGAAAATGAGGTTTAGCAGGATGTGAGAGGTCAGTGATCCTTGGGAAAGGCTCAGAGCTGGCAGCTCACACAGCAGCTCTGCTTGGTCCACAAATCAATTCCAGCCCCCACTGGTCCTCATTACCATAAGGTGCAATAAAAACAAACTGGTCCCCACTGGTCCTGAAACTGGGTGTTTTTAGAGGAAAATACATCTCAAGGCAAAACTTTGAAGAGAGCACTGGTGAGTTACTGAAATACAAGTCCTTTCTGAGTGCTGTTTTTTGTCCACACTCTTCTAGCACAGGTTTGAGGAATTGGTTTGGGTTTTTTATCCCCTGATCCCACTGGGAGGATAAGCTGGGCCTTATCTAATCTTGCTTTTCTCTGATCTGATCAGTTTCCTGGGATCAACTGGACATTTTCACCTAATTTGCTGCTCCTGCCAGTCTTGAGATAATGGTGAATTCTCCTCCCTTCTCCTGATATATTATTAACACAGGAAAGCAAAAGCTGTCAAAGCCAAAAGCTTCTACAATTGTTAAAAGGTTTTAGAAAAAGTCTTCTGGCTCCTGGTGTAGTTACAGTGGACATTCTGTGGCACCCACATCAAACATGGAATGTGCAGCCAACACAACAGAGAGATCCTGAAGTCACTTTTGTCCTTCTTCTCATCCAAGAAAAAAGGAAGAAGGTGAAACGTCTCTGAGACAAGCTAGTTCCCTTCCAGCTCTCTTCCCAGACATCAAACAATTCCCCAAAAGGACCTGATCAATACTGATATTTTTCTTTTCTTCCCACTTCCTCCTTCTTAACAATTTTTACCCAGGATTATTAATTCATGCAAGGCACTGAAAGAGCTTTTGAAGAAACACAGAACAATTCAGAGAAGGAGCAGGGGACGAGCTCTCCCATCCTTATTTTTAACTACCTTAATAATTCCTTGTTGCCTACCTCAGAACAACTCAATTCGTTACGGGTTAAATATTATTTAAAAATCTTAAAAAAAACCCCTAAAAAACACCCCCAGCTCCTTCAGTGACGGTCAAGGAGCACTGGCAATGAAAAGGGCATGGAAAAGTCCCCGGGAAGTGCTGTGCAGCCTGGGCTGAGGGTGCTGGGCCAGCTATGGGCTGAGCTGGGGGCGGAAGGACGAGCGCACCGTGCGGTTCATCAGCGGCTGCAGCGGGCGGAAGTTGTCCACCATCCTCCTCTCCTCCTCCCCGTCCGACGTGAACAGCAGCATCCGAAAGGCCTCCAGCTGGGAACCACAAAGGGCCACTCCAGTCACTCCCCAGGAACTCCCCACTTTGGGAATTCATGGCAAGGGACGAGGAGTTTGCTCTTGGAAAGTAAAATGGAGCGTGGCAAGTTTGCGTAGTGAGGGACCCACAGGAAGAATTATCGGTCATCTGCCATCCTCAGGGAAGTTAAATCCCAAATGTGGCACACCTCAGAGAGCTACGTCCACTCAAATCCTTCATCTAACCTCCACTTACAGCCTCCCTGGCACCCAGAAAAAAGGGAACCCCAGCAATCCCCAAGTTGTTCTCTCACTGGTTTATAACTGGGATTAAAATATAGCAGATCAGCTTTTAATGCTCACGAGGCCATTCCAATGGTAAGTCACTGCTATGAGAGTAAAGAGCCAAGAAAGAAAGAAAAAAATGAGAAAAATTTTGATTTAAAAGAATGTCACACTATGCCTGCAGGTCTCTGCTAACAATCTCCATCTCACAAAATCTTCCCTTTTTCCCTTCCCTCCACAGAAGAAACTGCATCATGCTAAGGAGAGCAAAATTATGAAAATTCCAGTAAGTTCCAAAATCTCCCAAGTTTTCAAGGGGCAGCTTCCAGAATTCTGTATCACAGACCGAGATAAAACTCTTGAGAATAGATGGAAAAGTTAAATAAAGCTGGAAAAACATCTTGGAGAGGTCTTAGGTCTTTAGTGGCTGTTAATGCCAGGATTCCTACCCAAATCTGGGTTGAAACAGTCACAGACCTCTGTGAAAACACAGAGAATTTTTGTGTTTTCAGAGAATCACTGGTAAACAACTGGTTCTGAGCATCTCTGTGGCAGCAAGAGGTGTGATCTGAAAGGAAAATTGAGATTTACCTGATCCTCATCCACCTCGATTGGCTTCTTCTTAATGATCCACGTGACTGATTCAGTGAGGGGGGGAGTGGTCAAGGAGCCGGCGTAGGTCCAGTAATCAGGGCAGGAAGGGATCAAGCAGGAGGGATCAAACTCATCAAACTCGATCACAGTGTCCTAAACAGCAGAAAGAACATCTGTAAGGATGGTGTTTTGAGAAAAAAACGACAGAAAGGTGAAAAAGATCTTGAGGTTAAAAGCTGTGTTATGTGTGTGCATGGGTGTTGGGAATATTGCCCATGAGATAATTTTAAATCCTACAAATTTGTATAAAATTAGGTTTGAGGTGTAAGGGGTAACTGCTGAACAGACAAAATTTAAACATTTCTGTCTCCACAAACCATTAGGAATTTGGTGCAGGAGAAACAAGGAGTGAGAAGGATCAACAGCCTAAGGCTTTGTGGGAGCTGGATGCAACCAGAAAAAAAAGGGAATAAGTGGTGGAATAGGTTCAAGTATCTGTACCAGGTCCTTAAAAGAGCCCAAACAAAAAGTGTGTTACCTTTTACCACGTGATTTTAGGCAGCAGGAAGAGGACTGAAATTTTATTTAAATCAAATATTTCCATCTCCAGAAAGCTCAATCCCAGAAGAAGGATATCAGACAGAATGCAGGAGCTTCAAAAGCCAGGACTTCCCACACAAGCATTGCTCCAGGGGGATTTCCAGGATATACTGGGGGATCTTGGCTTAGTTTCTTTTAAATACACGTGCTGTAAATTATTATATTGTCACAATAGATGCATATTCAGATTTGGGGAGCTCTTCTGGCACTGAACCGACACATTTGGTGTTTATCTGGCAGAGTTGTCACTGCTCTGATATAATAATTTGTTTCATTTGGATTTTAAAAGCTCCTTCCTGTGAGAAGTAGTGGCACAGCAACTTCAGCTGGATGTGAGTAGAAGCTGAAGAGGTCGGATGTAGTTTCTTAGATGTACTTTCAGAAGGCAGCAGGCACGGGAAGGAGGAACTGCTTCTGTCAGAGACTCAGCACTCCCTCTCCTGGCAGGAGTCTGCCAGGAACGATCCCATTCCCCCAGCAGAAAATTCAGTGTTTATAAAAAGGCAAATAACCTCCTCAAAGATCAAGCAAAAATCAAGAAGCCTTAATCCCACAGTAAATAAACCCCCAGCTCAAGCATGTCCTTGTAAGGAAAAACAATCTCAAGAGCAGCATTTCCTCATGAGGTTTGGAAAGCTTAAAGTATCCAATTCCTCCAGAAAAGTCAGCTTCCCCTCCCACTTCCAAGGCGTCAATCAGCCCACCCGATAAAAATTCAGGAAGAAAGCTTTTCTCAGTGTTTTGTGGTTCTCCAAGTGTCCTTTCTACTGGGTGACAATGGGTGGGACACCTCGGAGCACTGACCTTGTGTCTGACTGCTGGCAGGGCATCCACCAGGGTCTGCAGCCCTTCGTGCCGTGCTCCCAGCTGCAGGGACAAAGAGGGGTTGGACAATCAATAAGCTGATCAATAATCAATCAGTTCTACTTATCAGCCTCAGTATTTGTTTATAACAGCAATCACAGAATATTTAGGGTTGGAAAGGAGCTCTGGAGATGATCCAGCCCAAGGCAGGGGCACCTGGAGGAACACATCCATGTGGGTTTGGAATGTCTCCAGAGATTCCATGTCCTCCCAGGGCAGCTGCTCCACCCACAACGCAAAGTTCTTCATATTGAGGTGAAACTTTTTTAGTTTCTGGCCATTGCTCCTCATCCTGTCACTGGCATCATCCTCTGACAGCCCTTGAAACATTTATCTGGATTGATGGGATCCCCTCTCAGCCTTCCCTTAATTGCCCTAAATTGGCTTTAACAGAATGCAAACAGAAAGGCCCCATTACAGTTGGCCCCACAGAATGAAATTACCTTCAAGAACACTCCAATAACAGCCAGACCATTCCCTTCCATCACAGCTTCCTCAAAACTCGGGTACTCCACGGCATTCCAGTGCACCAGATGAAGCTGAAAGAGGAATGGGGGAGAAATGAAGCCCTGCACAGAGCACAGACACCACACCTGACCTCTGATCCTGGCTGCATTTGCTCCTTGGCACGGTGGGGCACTGCAGGGAGCTCCTCAGAAACCACAGAAATGAGGAACAAAGTGCTCTCGGTAAATAATGGTCCTTCCCTTCCTTTTCTGTCTTTTGCTTTAAGCAATAGTTGAGATCCACTGCATTTCCCATCTGTAAAAGGGATTTAGTCTGTGGGAGTCTGCCTTCAGGAATGCTGGTCTAAGGCACAGACAAAGCTCAGTCTTCCATCCCTTTCCTCTCTTCCCAGGAGGAGCAGAGCACCCTGTCCTCCTGAGGAACATCCTCCTGCACATGACAGTCTTCCTCTGCACTGCTGACAGCCATTGAGGGGGTTTGTGTGACAAATAAATACCCCAGTCCAAAAACTTAATCACAGTCTCTTGTTAATGAGGATCTTGCCAGGCTGGCAGCACCACCATGAACACACCAACAGGGGAGAAACTCTCCTTAAAAATAACCCATCAGCACTTGACAAATTCTTCTCCTTTGGCAAAGAGCTGTGCTGAAAGCTGTCACAATTTCACATTTTCACTGACTTCATCCTTTTTATTGATGTTTTCTTCCTTAGTAGTTACTTAAGCATCAAAGTTTTGCTATTTTAGTAACTGTTCAACAGTTGCAAACAGGAAAGAAAGTGATGTTTTTTTAAGAGTACTTAGTATATGCTTTGTTTCTCTGAAAGATTTAGTAATAATAAACAAAGTTATTTTTAACTTTCAGTAATGGTGCCAATGTCCAGTTTCCAGGCTGTTCTTCTCCAGAAAACACAGTGAAGATGAATTTTTATGGAATAAAACAGCAAGTGAGCTGTAGCACTTCAAAATAAACTGCAATTCCTCAACTTGGGAATTTTCACAGACACAACTGAGACAAGTATTTGCATTGCTCAGGATTTCATCTCATACCTCTGCTGGGTAAAATTTACTGTCAACTGTGTGCTCTGAGCCCCAGTCGTTGATGGCTCCCCAGTGGAAGTGGAACTGCTTTAGCCTGTACTGGTTTTCCAAGGGGCCTCCAATGATGACTAGAAAACAAAAACAAGACACACACGTTAATAAATATGATTTATTGAATTGGCCAGACAAGTAAATCCTTGGGAAAGAAAATGGCCCAGGAAAAAGCATCAGGTGGAGCAACTCAAGGCGTCAGAAAGCAAATATTGCCAGACAAATCAGTGTATTGAGACAAAGGTTCAAGTCTCCTGCAAGCTACAAAAATCCAAACATCTTATTCTGCTTCAACACAGCTTCCAGACTGCACAAGCAAAGGTCAGCCAGAAATATGTTTTGTTGTGCTTACAAGCTATTCATGAAGGATTTAAACATGCAGCCTGCCACTGGGCGAGTTTCTGAGAGATTTAATGCCCTTTTCATCAGTGAGTGAAGGTAAAACTTCAGCCTGTTCTCCTGATTCCAGGTGGCCTCCCATCCTTCTGCAAACACATGAATGACAAATTCATGCCCAGCTTTCTGCTTCCATCCTACCTGGATCAAAACCATCCTGCAAAGTCATCTTGCTAATTATGATATCAGAGCATCTGGCAAATGAGAAGCCCTAATTACTTCCCAAGGGCTATTAACATTTATGGGATCAGGGAATCCTTTAGGTTGGAAAAGAGCTTTTCCAAGTGTTCATCCAGCACTAAACCATCAGCATCTGCTGATTTTTACTGACCTGTAGGACATGGGGAAGTTTTACAGCAAGCCTTGGTATAAAGCACCTAATCCCCAGCACTGCTTTTGGAAATAAGTTAATCACTTCCATGCTAAGGAGAAAACAATGAGAGGCATTAAGAGATTTTTCTTGTATTATTTTTTTTCCTGAAAGCCAGCCAGAAGGTTTGAAATCCTAAGCAGACAGGTCTGTCTGTGATAAAGGAATAAATTAAAACAAGCTGTGCAAAGTGACATTGAATTAATTTCATCCCCTGCTGCTGAGCACTGGGCACAAATGCAATACTGACCATCACTGGAAAATCACAATGCCCCATCCCTGGCAGTGTCCAAGGCCAGGCTGGACAGGGTTTGGAGCACCCTGGGATAGTGGAGGGTGTCCCTGCCCATGGCAGGGGGTGGAATGGGATGAGCTTTAAAGTCCTGCCCACCTTAAAACATGCTGAGATTCTGTGCTGGACAAGCACAGCCAAGCCTCTCAGAAGTGAAGTTTCAGTGCTGTAACACAATCCAGTCCCGAGTATGTGAGGATGCAAACCCACAAGTGACTACAAATTTGTGTTAATAACCACATCCACTTGAATATTTGCCCCACGAGTAACTTTAGGCACAGACACAGATATAGAGACTCAGATTCCTGTACTGGCCACCAGAAAGTGACAGGAAACAAACAGCAGCTCCAGTCCCCTTTAGAAGCATTTCTTCTCAAATTACAATCTTGACAATTTCAAAACAAACAGAAGTTTAAGGGGCTCTAACAAGAATCGCATCAGGTGTTTCTTGCAGCCCTGGCTCTGTTTCAGCCTCCTTTCTGATGGCACCACACACAGACAGACCACAAGCTGTACATACCTTCCCCTCACCCTCTTCTTCCTCCTGCTCTACCTGCAGCTTTAGCCCAAGTCTTGCAAACCCCATCTCAGGATTCAGGCATTTTTGTCTATCCTGGGTGTCTTTCTCATCTTCTGTTTCAATTGTGGTGCTTTTGTTTGTTCCCAAGCTTTCTTCTCTGGATTTCTATGATTGTTAGACAGAAGCTGGCAGTGAGAAAAACCAGAAATAGCAAGAGTGAAGAGAGAAAGGTGGAGGAGAGAGGCAGGCACCTGAAAACTGGGGGTTATACAGCAACACCTCACCATCTGTTGCTTCTCTGTCATTTTGGAGCCCTGTCACTGATTGTTTGATGCCATCCTACCCTTCATGGAGTTGAATGGATTTGAGGAAGATGAGGATGATGAAAAGGCAGCAAATGCTCCCAGGGAAAGATTTATCTCAAGGAAAGTCATACAGACAAAAGCAGGTAAGAGCTTTCAGAGGTCAGCACCAGCCTCAAAGGCCTGATGACTCCAGCCTTGCCTTTATGCCACAAAAACTGCTTTTGTGCAAATAAATATTGCAGATTTCTGAACTCCCTACAGGCAATTCCCCTTTGTCACATCAATTCCTGAAGAAAAAAAATCCAGCTTTGTTATCCACTAAACATTTTTCAGGATCTCATAATCAACAGATAGTGAGGTGTGGCTTATAAAGCAAGAGGCTGTGCAGTGAAAAGCAAAGCCAATCTGAAGTCAGTGAATTAAAATCACGGATGAGGCAACAAGTGATGTCTGTCTCCTAACCCAACCTCACTGAAAAAACCAGCACTTTGTGCTGGAGAAACAGAAGGGCAGGACTCTGTTTCTTCATGATAGCAGTGCTTAAATGAGCAAGGGCAAGGATATTCCCTCTTGGAAATGGATTATTCCCTCGTGGAAATGGCTATTCTGAGTGAGCAAGAAAAACAAAACGAGCCCAAACATCCCACAAGCTCCCTGCGTTCCACCACTTGTTTTTTCTGCACTGTTTTATCAGCCTCTTTCCAAACATCAGCCAGAAATATTAGTGTTGTGAAGACAGAGTGTTTGTTTGTGGAAGCTCCCCCCGAGGGCATTGCTAAATCCCTCAGGAAGCTGGAGGAGCTCTCATGGTGAGCAGCCATGTAAACATAAATGACTCCAGTCCAACAGGTTCAGACTTGCTCAGGGTCCTTCAGTTTTTCCCTGCGGGACAAGCTGGGCAATCGTGCTTCACAACAGCCCTGACCAATTGCTACCAGCTCACCTGGCCTTAAGAAATGTCTTCATATTCTGCAATATCCTTTGCTAAAGGCAGCTTTTAGAAGGAACAGTGGACAGAAGATCTGGGATTTGGGAGCAATATCTCGATTTTAATTAATTTTTTTTACTCTGTTGAGCCTTTGATAAGGTTGAGCTGCTCAGGTCAGAGGTTTATTCACATGAAATTGCTGGAATGCACGGTTGGATTTTCCGTGCACTCCTGCTTCCCCTAAAACAACAGGGACTCACACACCTGCTCCTGAGGACAGAGCTCAGTGTTATTTCATTCCCTAAAACCCCACAGAGATAAGCCTGTGTGCTTTCTAACTGCAACTCATTTAGCTGCTGATTATTTCAAGTGCATTAAATATCTTTATTAACGCCACAAAAGATAAGTGGCAGATAACTTCAATAAAGTGCAGGTTTCAAATTGAGTAGGTACACATATGAATGACTGAAGATTGACTCATGTGGGTAAAGTTTATTACAAAACCTACAAGACAGGGCACCGAGGCTTGTGAAAGGAGTTTCAACATACAGCAGGGGATTTGTGCACAATGCCCGTGGAAATAAAAACATTGTCAATGCGAAGTCTGTATAGAATTTCTGCATCATTATTCCCACCACTGTAAACCCAGCATTTTTTTTACCATACATTCACTTTCAACATCAGGTCTTGCATCACACAAATATTTCTCCTCTCTCAGCATGAACGAGACGTTAAATAGATTTTCTTTTTCCTGAGTTTTTGCTTACTTGATCTGTCAGTAGAATCATCAAACTCCACCAGGAAGGAGTAGCCATTGTTCCAGATGTGAAGACAGGTGGTGGGGTCGTAGCTGATTTTCAGAGGCTTCAAGAAGGGATCATAAACACTGTCCCTCCACTGGATGTTGATGGGAGACTGGCGGGTGCCTCCTGGAATTGTCAGCGGGCTCTGCCACAGTGGATGCACTGCAAGATGAGGAGGAGAGTCAGGCTCTGGTGCAGGATACAAAACTTTCTGGCAAGGGAAGATGCTGTGTCACCAAAGGCTAATTCGAGTCAGCTGGTGCCCAGGAAAGCAAAAGAAAAATAAAACATTCCAGTTGCATGACTCAAAGCCAAACAGGGAAGTGCAGTAATTTGACTTAGAATCATGTCAGTCAGTACCTTTCTGTTCTGCAAGGAAACTGTCCTCTTATTTCCCAGAAAAAGAGAATGTTTTCCTATCATTGCCAGATTTTAAGGTGGCTTTTCTTTTTTTACAACTTCCTTTACACACCAACACCATCAGCTGAGCTGGGAGCACTCCAGACATGGGATAATTCCCACTGGGAAGCAAAACATTCTCTAGAAGACAACACAAGCACGGGTTACTCCACAAAGCGGGGTTCAGAGCTCCTGCAGCAGCCACACCAATCCTGACCAAAACCGCTTGGTGCAGACGGCTCCTGCTGATCCCACACCCGTGAGACCCAAACCCAGTGACTTTGGGGGCAGCTTGGGCCCCTGAAAGTGGCACAGGCAGGAGAGGTACATGAATGGTTTACACGGGACTTTATTCTGCTTAAAACCAGAACTGCCGCCTGTGCGGACCTGTACAGCTGGTGACCCGCACACAGCTCTTGGTGCCCTGTCCCTCAGCTGAACCCCAAATCGCGACGCTTCGAGCATCACTTTACAGGCTGCTTCACTAGATACGACTGCTCAGGGGCTTTAAAAGGAGGAATGAAAAATAAATTAAACCTTCAAACCACTCACACGAGCGGTGGTCGAACAACTTCCCCCCCATCCCCTCAACTTTCCCCTCAGCGAGGAGCAAACTTTACTGAGCTCCATAAGGTCAACTCAGGCAAAGGCGGAGCAAAACATTCCCTATATTTAAAACACAGCCACTTCCTGATGTTTTCAGCCGAGGACAAAGGCAGGCAGAGCTCGGCGAGCCTGCGGCTCCGACACAAAGTTTGGCGGCGATGGCGGGACAGAGGCAGGGCGGGCTGAGGGGACCGAGGGAGAGCGGCACTCACGGGCGTCTCGCAGGCGGTAGGAGCAGCAGGCGCCGAGGCTGCACCGGCGGCTTCCCCGCTGTGAGGAGGAGGAAGAGGCGACAGCAGCCACCCAAGCACGGCGGAGCAGCGGCAGCATCGCGGCGGAGATCGCAGAGCCGCCGCCCAACCCGGCCCGGCCCGGGGCGGCCTCTTCCGGCACGGCCTCCCCGCCATGGCCCCGGGGGCGGGCTGGGACTGCCCTCAGCGGCTCCTCCTGCTGTGACACCGCTGGGACAGCGGCAGCGGCTCCCTGCGGGCTGGGGATCGTCATTTCCCCTGCTCTGGGTGGTCCTCATGCCCCTGGCAAAAGTGCGTCCCCTCACACCGAGTGTGGCCCCCTCACATCAAAAGTGATTCCTTCGCACCGAGTGCGTCCCCTCAAAGGACCGCCTCACCCAAAAAAGTGGTCCCTCACACCAAAATAGTATTTAGTCCCTCATACCAAAGCCTTTCTCCTTATATCAAGTGTTCTTTCTCACATCAAGAGAGTATTTATTCCCTCACACCTAAAGTGATTCCTTTGCATCGAGTACATCCCCTCACACCAAATGAGCATCGCCTCACTCCAAAAAGTGTCCCCCACATCAAAAGCACATGCCCTCACACTAAAATAGTATTTATTCCCTCGCACCAAAGTATTTCTCTTCACACCAAGTGAATCCCCTAATGCCAAAAAAGTATTTGTTCCCTCATGCCAAAAAATGCACAGAGGTGGTTGGCCCTGGCACAGCGGGGTCCCCTCTCCAAGCCACATTTGGAAAAATTATGAAAAGTTAATATTATGTTTATTTTCCTTGGCTGTCACAAAGGCAGGAGGCCAAAATAGTCCCACCTTGGATGGTTAAAGGGTCAACTCAACTGAACTCAGTATTCACCTGACACTGCCTGAGGCAGGGAAATCTCAATGAAACTGGTTAAAACCTTCCTCAGTCCTTCTGTTCCAGCTGCCAGTAAGGAACACATAGCAAACAAATAAAATGTAAATAAAAAGAAACGCCTGTAGAAAGCTGAAAGCATCGGTGAAAGCACAGAGATAAAGCAAGAGTTCTAATTTTTCCAGCTCTCTTGGGCAGCCAGGCACAGAACACCACCCTCAGCTCCTGACCTTCATCTTGCTTAGTTACGCTCTTAAAATAATTTTGAAAATCTGCTTTTATCTTTTGGGGATTTTTTAAAATCTCGTTAGGATGAGTACTTTTGAATTTTCACAAGGAACCTGATGTAATATTGAGAATGTTATGATATGAGGATCAGGGCCAGATACTCAACCAGAGTCAACCAAGAAGTGTTTGCCCTGTTTTACCAACATTGTGTAAGAAGTTTCCATTGCATTTACAGTATAATGTGTTTAAAGTACTCCTGAGTTGAGTAAGAGCAGGTTGAAATCTGGCAAATTATTTGCTCTGAGTGGCTGCATGATCACAAACAGATCATCAGGAGATGTACAAACAGCTTGTGATGTCATGATGTTAAACTCGGTTTCAATTCCATTTTAATTCCTCCCTGCAGAGTCTTTGTTGTGTAGCAGGATTCGATTGCAAGCAAAATTAATTTTAGGATTAACCCAACATTTTTTAGGATGGCTAATTTACAATTCTCAACAGAATGCTTCCTGTAGCTTAAAAAGATGGATAATCAACTAATCGATGAAATTGAAAAGACCTACTGCCCATAAACATCATGACTCAGTCAGGATTAATCACAATTTAACAGCCTATTGATCATGGTTCACAAACTCTTTAGCATAGATGGGTCTTGCTGAAGCTACTGATGGACAACAGGCAGCTCCTGGGCATCAGGACAGCCCAGATGAGCTTCAGATATTTTATATCCAGCATAAACAAGAGATACCAGGGGTTATTCTCATCTACCAACAAATTACTGTCATCCCTCCACCCTTCTCCCTCTTTCCATTCCTCTAAATACAACTGAGAACCTTGAGCAGCTTAGAAATTACATCTACGCCTTGTTCTGTAGTTATAGAAAACCACAAAATATTACAACCATCCCTTTTCTGTATGTTAAAGCTGATGAAATAAAAAGCCTCAAACTCCACTGCTTTACGTTGTGCCATTAAGACAACCCAATTTCATGGAGCTTTTTTGGTGGTTTGACCCTGCAAGGTTTTGTAAAGCGTGAAGTTTTTTTACAGAGTTTTTCACTAAGCTGAACAGAGCGAGTCACTTCTTGTGGGCTGAATAGCACGACAAAAAGGAAGTTTATGGCACACTCTTGGAAATGATGAGGTACAAAACTAAAGAGAAATAACTTAGATCTGCAACACTTTTGTTTCCCTCCTGAATCACTCACAGAATCTCCATCCAGTTTTTTACATGCACGTTACTGCTTCCTGAGCATGAAGTTCAGTAAAACTCTAGCATTTAATTTTAAAAAAATCCCTCAAAGAAAACCCTTCAAAATAGGACCTCAGTGGCAGGGAGATGGTTTGGAATCTGCAGACAGAAAGAAAAAACTACCTGTGCAAAAAGGAATCCTAAGCCCTAAACCTTGTTCACAGCACTTAACCAACGTAGCCAAATTCTTTTCCAGACTATTCCAGAAACAGCATTTTCCCTTGGCCTCTCTTGCATAAATCACCTGCTCGGGATGGTGATTTATGCAAGAGAGGCACAGCTGTCATGCAGCAAGGGCTGGAGAGAGCAGCAGCAGCCAGGATCACAATATCCCTGCTGTTTGCCCCAAATTGTTACATTTCTGGGACATCTGGGAGGTTCCAGCTGGGCTCTCTCTTGTTCCTGAACCCAGAGTGGTTTCCACAACCAGAAAGGGAAGAGCCCGAGGGATGAGCTCAAGTGATGCAGAATCTATGTGGGAAGAGGAATAGAAACCTCACCTTTGAGTTTTCAAATGGGCAAAGTTAATTTTAAAAAAGGTGAGAAATAGAACTAAGTGTTCAGTTCTCACCTTTTGCTCACTGAGGAAGGGCCTGGGCTGGTGTTTGCCTTTGCCTCACACCCATCTCTGGTACTGTTGGAGCAGTTAAACTGAATTTTGTCATACAAAAAGCATAACCAAGATGTGATTCACCTGTGAAAAGGGATCTGCCACAAACAGACCTAATCTGTGCCTCATTTAGTTGATTTTTTAAAAATTCCAATCAGAGACAGCGATGCTCCATTTGATGTTATAATGCCTGGGGGGCTTCTTACATTTGCCCTGTGGCTTTTTCCCACTTTGCCCAGATATACAGAGCCATCAAAATAGTCCCAATCTTTGGGATAATTTTCTATAATTGCAGCTTCTGAAGTAGTTAGACTAAAAAGTCCATTTAGGATTGATGCAAACATCAAAAGCTTCAGGGTGGGAATCAAGATCCAGATGAAAATAAAGGTTTTAATCTTTGGAAAGAAAAATACCTGTTGAATCAAGTGCTTTGATTTCTTTACAAGTGAGTTAAACCAGGGCAGACAGGGTGGTGGGAAGAGCTTGGAAACCCCACCCAGGGGAAGGAAATAAGGCCCTGTTCGCCATAGCAACACATTCTGAATGAGAAAATAAAAATACATATGTTGCTGAAACTCGGTAAAGAACCACTTTAAACTTTAAAGAACCACAGCTCTGCTTCAGCCACTGGGACTGAATATTGCAGAGGAAATCTGAGACAGGTTGATTTCCTTTTTGTCTGAATCAAGATTTTGGAGGATAACAGCGCTGGTTGGCTCAGGCCCATGGTGACAAGGTGCTGAAAGTTCTGCAGAATTGATGTCAGATGGGGGCTGTGATTTAGGCCGGTTTATTGATAAACAGCCCAGAGCTTTTTATCAAACAGATGTAGCTGACAGGGGAGCAGCAGCAGATTGGGAAATGCTGAGTTTTCCTCTGCCTCCACAGTGTTTGGCTGAGATAGGAGCCTGGCTGAGGAGGCAGTGGCTGAGCCCAGATAAGGGGGAGGTAATTCCAGCTGGCGATGTAAAGCAAACAGAGGCTTTATCTTCTCCTGTATAAAAAACATTTGCTGAAATTATGCATGCAGGCTTAGAAACTCAGCATGGAGAGGGCTTGGAAGAGAACTCCTGGACGATTTGGGAAGGCTCTGCAGTTGTATGTGCTGGCCTGGAGATGGCACACCTGGATTGTGTGGCTCTGCAGGACTTGTACAATTCTTTGGGAAAAAAAAAAAAACCAAAAAAAA
>VZUA01038321.1:0-15183 GCA_013401035.1 Horornis vulcanius
TTTTTTTTTTTTCTCCAATGTGACTCCATTGAAAACAGTGCTGTTTAGTTGGCTTCTGTGGGAGAGTAATCTGGTCATGTGTGTATATTTGGGTAGGGTGGCCTAATTGTGGCCTTCTACTACCTGAAGGGAGCCTGCAGAAAAGATGGAGAGGGACTGTTTCACAAGGACATCTAATGACATGACAGTGGGGAATGGCTGCAAAATGAAAGAGTAGGTTTAAATTATATGTTAGGAAAAAATTCCTTACTGTGAGGGTGGTGAGGCACTGGCACAGGTTGCCCAGAGAAGCTGTGGCTGTCCCATCCCAAGGGGCTCCAGATTGGATGGGGCTCTGAGCAGCCTGGGCCAGTGGAAAATGTCTCTGCCCATGGCAGGGAACTGGACAATCTTTAAAGTCCCTTCCAACCCAGGTCATTCTATGATTTTTCAGAGCTGACTCCAAGCTCTGTGGAGCCAGACTGGGAATTCTCTGTGGATTTTGAATGCTGGGTAAGGCTCGTTAGCACCCAGCCTCATTTTTAAACACATAACCCAGTCTGTGAGCTCTGTGCTTTTGGAGAAGGACAAATCTACTGCTCTGCTGCAGATGCCCAAATCTCAGTTATATGAAACAATTAGGACTGTGCTTAGTAGATTCACTGCACCTGTACTTTCCTGGTCTGAGACCAGAGCTGCAGCAGTACTTGAAACATATGACTGCAAATTTCTCCTCAAAAAAAGAAAAAAAAATTAAACCTTTATGTTTAGAAGTTGGTATGGATTAGTCTGGAAATAATTAACCTTAATTTTTGTGCAGCTTGTTAATGAAAATCTGTCTCAATATTACAAATTATAACCGCTTTCAGTCTTGATCAGATTACTGATTTTCACTGAAATGTATTAAAAACATTTTTCTATCAACAAAAGCCAATACTAAATTTTTTAAAGCATGTGCCTGAGAGCTCCTGACTTGAAAGGCTGGACTCTGATTTTAAAACTGGCCCTTTACTGTGTGGCTGTCAATGATCTGTTTCCATGTGATGGAGAACTTGCTATCTAAAAATGACATGGCAAGTATGTGTCAAAACGAGATCCTACAGAAGCCAGGCTCAGGCTTAAGAAAGCAGGATGGATTACTCTGGAGACAAGATGTGTTTAAAGAAGAAAAAGATGTAAATAGGGAAAAGTTGCTAGGGGGTTTAAAAAGAAAAAAAGAGGTGAAAAATGATCCAGTCATGGAGCAACATTTTAAGCTTGAAGTAAGTGGAAGAGAGATGGTAGACTGCACTCTCTCTTAGTGCAATAAAGTGCTGAACTTAGCAGAAATGGATCAGCAGATAATTTGTTCCATTTGGAGGAGACCAACAAAAGCAGTTGGGTGAGAGGAGAGAATTGTGGGAGAGCATGGCTGTGCTACATCAGAGTAGAGTGGTCTAGACAGGTCGCTGGCCTTTCTCCAAATATCTGCCACTGGATGCTTAGGAAGGGGTAGCAGAAATGCATGTGACAAGTTTATGATTACTTTTCTCCGCTTTACCAATTATTTTTTAAAAGACAAATAGGGAGGGGTTGCAGCTTGCAGTACCTTGTAGGTGAGAATGGGAGCTGGGATAAAGTCTATCTGAACTGATTAGCCAAATTAGTGCACTTGTTAAAGTAGCCAAAACTGAGCTTCATTTTGACTAAAAATAGTCCTCTTATCTAAATATGTCATGTACCCACTATGCCTTCCACTTCCGAAATGTTATCGCAGCTGCAGTGTCCTGCATCCTAAATTTAGAACCATTCATGCCACTGAATTTTCCAGTACAGTAGATGGATGCAGCAGCTTTTTTAGAAACAAAAAATAGAGAAGGTTAAGAATAACATAATGCAGAGCCACCATAGTGAAATATCTGTGCTTCATCTTTGGTAGCCATTGCTGTCTTCAGTTCTTTAAGTCATGATGATACAAAATGCGTGGGGATTTTAGCATCTGAATTATCAGAGATGGTTCTGTCTTTTTTCTGGAATGCTGACGAGTGTCCTTGACACCCCTTTTGTGAAACAGTGTATTTGACTACAATCTGTGAGTCACACAGGGCATGAACTGTACTGGCTGCATATTGCTGTAAGTCAAATTTGAATGTGAAATATATCCCTAATATACAGCAAGATGAGACAAAGGACTGCCAGGGTTTTATAGATCTAAAGCATTTCATGGACCCTCACAAATAGAGGTTGTTTGGGATTTGTTTGGTTTTGTTGTTGGTTGTTTCGGTTTTTTTTCACAGGTACATGCAGAAACAAGGTCACAAAATCTTTTTTTTCTCCTGCTCATGTACAGTTGTCAGCATAACAGCCCACATTATATCTGATAGCCAGTGCATTTTCATACTTTAGGACTTTCCAGAACACCTTTCACTAAATCCAGGTCTGAATTAAAAGTGTATGCTATTTAATAGTTACTGCTATTAAATGGTTGGGAACTCTTTCTCTATCTTTTGTCTAATCAAAATTTCTTTGAGAGATACAAAACCCCACTCTCTTGACAGAGTAGGTACTGTCTCTGACAGTACCCCACTCTCTGACAGAGCAAGCTTTTATGTTTAGATTAAGCCTTTATGTTTATATTAGTTTATAAGGTTGCTCATATGCTGACAAACTGAGCAATTCTTAAAACATCCTGCATTGGTGTTAGATCTAGTAAAATACACATGAAATATTGTATTTATCCTGATGTTTCGCCAGTTCTTGCCAGATTACTGCCTTAAAAATTTGGCAGAGTTACACTTGAGTGTAAAGTATAACTTCACAAAAGAAAGTTGCTTTTTTGCATCTGGCCAAAGATGCAGAAATCTTGAGGGACTAATAGATTAACAGTAAATCTCCTGATTTCCTATAATCTTAACAGCTATTTCCCTTCTGGAAACCCTATAAATTCTAGATGCTGAGAATCAAATTCTTAAGCTGGATTCCTAAAGTGACTTAGAACATAAAAAATTCTATGAATGGTCGAGGAGGAGGGGGTGGAAAAAGGTGTTTTCCGACAGTGTGAACATCAAAATGCAGCTCCTCGCTGTGGGCAGGCCAAAGCAGTCTTTAGACTCAGCTCTGTGAGCAGTGCTCAAAGTGGATTTCATGCTCACACGTCCTCCTTTGTGTTGGTGAAAAGAGAGGCTCCTGCCCAGCGCGGGGCGGCGGGACACGGATGCCATTCCCAAAGTGGGCTGGCTGCGAGACTGCTGCTCTGCCTGCACTGCCTGCTCTAGGACAGAGACACTTGTGTTGTCATCTGCAATATCAGTGCTCTTCAGAGAGTTGCAATTCCCTTGAAGGAAAGTTGTTGTCGTAAAAATAATCTTTAGAGGGAGCAGTGGTTAAGAGCTTGCAGGGGGGTTGCTGTTTCAGTCACCTGTGTGGGGCTCCTGCAACCGATGGTTTGTTTGCAAACTTTTTAAAAATTCAGACTTTTATATCTTCTTTTTAAAAAATATTTCTTCTAATTCTTCATTTAAGAAGGCAGAGCTGGAGTGAGCATCCTCCTTAGGAAGTAAAGAATTGTGCATCATAATCCAAGTTGCTCTTTTCAGAACTGGACTTCATGACAATTTGCTTTCTGAGAGACCAGATGGGTTTGATGCCTGTCTGAACTCTGTCACTATCTTCTAAATCTCCAGGTGTAACCTCTGACCCTTCTCTGAGGCATCTATTTGCTGACAAACCTGAAATCCCAGTTGTTAGCTACCTCACCCGGCTTGTTTTCAATTCTAATTCCTCAGCTTTCGGGTGAGCCAGTAAAACCTTGGTCCCTTTGGCTGTTTTCGGTTGAGGAGGGCACACTGCCATCTTCCAGCAAGTTGGCATTCCCAGCAAGTTCTGTTTTGTAATCACCCAGGCTAGCACTCTGGAAAACGGATTTGACCATTTCTTTCTTAACAAACAACTCAATTTCTCACCACAATTACCTCAAACAGTTCTGTGGCAGTTTCACAGCTATGGCAGTCATTAGGAATGTTCATTATTGCGTTCTTTATCGTGCTTGCCTTTAGTCACACATTAAATACACGTTGCTCTCTGAAACTCTGCAGCTCTCTTTGTGCATTGTGTGACCCCATACCTGAACCTTTAATCAGACTGTGGGAGTGCTCCTGTACCACACTTCCTGAGGTGAAGAATAGGGCTCTGTAAGAGAAAGTGACTCAGGATCAAAGATTAATAATCACCCTTTCATTGTTGCTTCTGCCATTTTTCCATTTCAGAATAAAAGGCATAAAATTTGAGGGGAGGGAAAGTAGAATTTTAGGCAGCGTGATTTATTTCACACTGTATTTTTAGATTCTTTAAGCACTTTGGTCAAAAAGCCAAAGGTTGCTAGAATAAGAGTTGTGGGATGTCTGCTCACAACTGACTTAGAGGCTGTTTACAGCAGTCATGTTCCTGCTCATAAAGGCAGATCCAGAGCTGAGCTTTTTGCAAAGGTTTGAGGTGGGATTTGGTTCAGATTATGATTTGCTGTTACAGCAGCTACAAGCCCCTGCTGAAATCAGAGTTTCCTTTTGCTAAGTAGCTCATATCAATTAAGAGGCAGATTTACAATATGAAGAAAAAGGACAGAACAAGAGTGCAAGAAAGGAAACATTATTTTCCTTTGTATATTTGTAAGATGACAACTGAGTCTGAAACTTTGTGAAATATTTGGGAACTGAACTCAGATGTTCTAGGCCAGTGTTCAATCACAAGATATCCTTCCTCTGGTTTCTTGCATGGTTGGGATGAGAGTAGAGTGAAATAAATTCTGCAGCTACTCTGCTTGTATTTGGCAGCTCTTCCATGAACTCCTGTCTGTAGGTGCTTCCCTTTGCCCTTGCTTCCCATTCCCATACATTGAAATTTCACTGCTGCAAAATTTCGGTCCTTCAGTAACAAAGATGTTCCAAAAAATGTCAAGTGACAGATGAAGTAAAGGTCTCTGCCTGGCCTTTCACCCTGCCAGAACGTTTGCAAGTAAAATGCAAACCTAAGGGGTTTTATTAAACTTTGCTTTCTGCTGTGTTAGAATAGCTCTTAGAAATACAGTAATTTTGGCTGCTACCTTTATAGAATACAATTCTGAATTTAATATTGTTAGCTTTCATGCTTTATTATGTATTTAATACTCTTCTCCATATCCCCCCTCCCACCTTTTTTTCTTTTTGCAGCCTTGAGTCATGGGATTAGGCCAGACTGCCAGATTAAGTCTGAAAATTAAATGCTTGCAGTTCTCCTGAGGGTGATTAGGGTCTCAGGAGTGTGAACCTAAGGCTGGAAAACACCAAGGATCAGAAAACAAAGACTTTTTTAAAACCAAAATATTTCTAAGCTGTTAGTTTTAGGGACTGACCCAGGTTTGAAGATGCAGGTTGGTAATACTGTGCTGTATATCCCATCTCAAAACCATGCCCAAAATGCAGGGATGTGTGCTGGCCTGTGACTCCTTTATTTCATAACACCAGAGGCTTGAAGCAGGCATTGGGCTTCACTGGCAAACGCCTTCAACAGGGAATTCTCTGTGCTGAACCTGCTCCAGCTGCTTGTCCTTTGTGCAGCAGGTCCAGGCAGGGTGGGAGAAGAAGCAGGGGAGGTGCAAGGAGCAGCCTGGGTGTGGTGTCTTTACTTTCCTATGCACAGCTGATAAAAACAAACTGCAAATTTTGTCAGCCACAGGAGGGAAACTTTGGCTAGACCAGCCCCTGGTGTTTGTATAAAAACGAGGGAAATCTATGAATAAGTGTGTTCAGGGAGCAAATGCAGGCTGTGCCTCTTGCCAAAGCAGTGGGAATATCTTTTTCCCAGATATCTTTTTAGTTGAGTGATAAAGGCAACCTCAGCTGAGTGGTTTCTGTGTCCATTCATCTAACATACATATTTTAAGACTTACTCTTGTGGGAAGTTTTACCTGCCTTAATAATGTCCCTTTTATTGTTGTCCTCATCCTCTCTGTCATTTGTCACTGAGAGCAGTGTGCCAGGATAATGGGAATTGGGGCATGGATGGTATTATAGATATCAGTGGGAATTACGAGCATGCATCAGAGGGAAAACTTCAGAATGTTAGAAACAAAGGTATTCTTGATCTCCAGTGCATAAAAAATGCATTGTGTTTAATTTCGGTGGTCATCTCACACTGCCCTCACATTCTCATGGTATCAATGAGGGACAGACTCCTCTTTCAAATTTCCCAGCCTAAATCCACAGTAGCTGTGCTGGAAGTGTGTGAAACTTGACCTAGAATCTCTGCTAGTGTTGCATCTCCATTAGCACAGTATGTGCTGTATATGGCAGAAGCTATAGGGTAACAACTTTGCTACAGGGGAGCTTTGCTTAGAAAGGTTTTAGAAGGTATTAGCCTTATCTCCTGCTGCTGATTTTCCCAGAGACTAATATCATGGATTGTTGAGGAATACCCTGAATGCATTTCATAGAGGTCAACAGGTAAGCTAATTTAATTTCAATAAATTAGCTTAGATAACAAGAACAGCAGGCAGTATCCTTTGCCAACCTTGGAGCTGATTAGTATGGAACCTATGCATTCATTGTAACCCAGAATGAATCATCACCATCACAATTAAGGAAGAAGTAAGATCTTGGAAAGACATTTTGGGGTAGTCAGAGGTAGGCAAAAAGATAGAGATGGCTGACCGTGTCAGGTGTCCCTATAGATTTATATACACACCCCAAAATCAGGCTTTGTGTTACATCTCCCCTTGAGTTGGTGACACAGTCTCTTCAGTTTGAGAACATGACAAGTACATCTTCTCACCAGGACCCCTCAGCAAGCCCTGTTCCTTTTGCCAGGGGTTTCAAGGAGATGCAAGGAGTGCACGTGCTGGTAGGAAACTCAGCAGAGGGAGAGCTGGGCACTTTGCAGCATTGGGACAGCTATGCCAGGCCAGTCTCCTCCCAAACCCAGCTGCCAGGACTCTTGACTTTTAAGAGAAGCAGACAAATCAGAGGTACGTAATGAGATTTGATGGTGTGTTCATGTCCTGTTGAGAAGAGGGGTGAGCTCCGGGCTCCTAAAGTCGTGGTAGAGATCCACATGTGGAACGGGTCCCATGGTAACTTAGGCTGTTATCCTGTCAGCCTGTTCACCAAGAGGGAGGGTGTTTTCCTGATGACTGCATGAGCCCTGCTTTGCCAGTCGATCTGCACATCCACTACAAGTGTTTTGCTGGGAGAGTTTCCTGGAAGAGTGAAGTGGTTCTGTTGCACAGAAATCCTTGAACCTCCTTGTCTCACAGCATGCAGTACTTTATTTTTCCAGGAACTTCTTTCTGAGTGTGTCTGCACTGCAGCTCTCAATCAGCTGCTTGGCTCTGATCTCACCTCTCCCTTCCTCACTCAGAGGGGGTGCGTGGAGTCTAAAATTTGCTTCACAAAAGCAAAATCACTGCTGGTCATGGCAAAAAGCGTGCAGAATGAAAGCATTCTTGAGATTTTCACCCAGCCCAGCTCCTGCATAGCTGCTCAGAGCCCATGGAGCTGGTCCATGTTAGTGAGACTGGACCATGAGCTTTAGCTCCATGGAATACTCCAACTTTATTCTCTCCCCATAAGGGAGAGAATGGTGTGATCAATCCACATTCCTTAGTCATCTGATTTGCACGCCAAATTTTTTCACATAAAGGCTGTTTTCTGTTGGCTCATTAGAAGCTGCACTTCAGAACCTCCTTGTTTTAGGAAAAGAGGATATGAAAATTAAAACTAGTAGCAAATCAGGCTTTCTGAGCTCTTCTCTATAAGGGTCAGTGTGTTCCTTTAAAAACAGACATTGTGAACTTTGGGCACAGGAAACTGGGAAAGATGCCAGTACAGGATAGAATGAAGATTAATGCAGGCAGCTCCTAGGCAAGTTTTCCATATTTCCTTTCCAGGATGTCAATATCCTAAGACCACTTATGAATTCATATAGGATATTGTTATAAAGGCTGCCAATAAAGACTCTCCCTCTTAGCCTAAACTGTAGCAGATCTAATGTTTCAGTGTGAGGCTTCTCCTGCACAGAGCTGCTACTGTGCTGAGCAGTGCTCCTGTGAAGAGAATACATTTCTGAAGGGATTACGCTGAAATCACCCAACTTGTTTCCCTTTAGGCTTAAGTGAGATTTAAATTTTGGCTTGTGGATGTGAAAAACAAACACATTGATTTGCTGAATTGCTTCCTGTTCCCAGGAAGCACTTTCAAATAAAGATAAAATTCTTCTAACGCTCTTTTGCTCACACACCTCAGTGCATAGGGGTGAGCTCCTATGAACTGAGACAAAGCTGCCACATTTGGATAAATATTAGCACCTCACACGTACCATGGCCCAGTTTTCTACAGATGCTCCAGTTTTCCCATTGTAGCCAATTATGTTTGAAACTAGCAGTTTGTCCCAGTTTCACTAAAATAACACCTTACCTTTATGAAGTGCCTATTATCACGAGTTTCCCCAGCATTTTACAAATGACAAAAATATCCCTTAATACCTGTGCAAGCCGGTGGGAGATGGAGGTGACAATTGGAAATGAAATTACAAAGACAATAATAGCGATAAGACAAAGTGCTTTGAAAAAGGCAAAGTAACTTTGAATTGTTAGAATTAAGGAATAAGTTTGAATCTACTTGCATTTTACTCTGCCTGAGATCAAATATTGAGTAAAAATCTAGAATAGCAGCAAATGTAAAGATTTGTTCCTTTTTCTGTCAGAAATACCTTTGATTTCAGGAGAAAAAAACCCCGGTGAGCATTGCCAGGATTCCCTGTGGATTTCTATTACATCTCCTAGTAAAAATCCATTGTTCTAATGCCTTTTGACTATGGGATTTCTTCACTTTTGGTCGATTTTATCAGCTTAATAAGAAAGCTACCGTTCTGTCTTTATTTGGCAGACTGTGTGTGCCAAATGAAAGTTCCTCACAAATTAATTAAAGATTATTTCCTGCTTTGCCTGGCATTCCTCAGTAATAATGCCATTTTTTTCAGAATTCATGCATGACCTTCTCAGTGAAGCTCTGTTGTGCACAAAAAACACCGAAAGCTTGTCATAAGTGTATCCTAGACTCAGTGCTATTCAACACTACACAGTTGCATTTCTTATTTTCCTTATTCATTGGTGAGACAGGATTATGCTTAATCCTATCAACAGCCTCATATTTGTGATGTGCTGGCATCTTTTCTAGGTATTGTGCTCTGTCAATTATTACAGAGGCTCTTAGAGAGATGTGTATTGGACAGTTCAAACAGTTGAGCTGGCAAATGTTTACTCCAAGTGGCTTTTGATTACTAAGAAAATCCCAAGGGGATTTGAATTGGTCTTTTGCTCTTTGCTTTGCATGTTAATTTCCTGTTGTGTTTTCTTGGTTTTTTTTTTTTTTTGGGGGGGGGCAGGAGTATACTAAACATTTATGCCAATAATATTCTTCAATGAAAAATGCCACCAAATGTAAATCAGACTGTTTTGCAAAGCAGTTTTAGTAAAGCACAAACAAACTTCACAAATAATCCACAGTGTACCCATTCTTTTATGCTAAATTTCTCTCTTCCACACAGAGGAATAGTGTTATCCCACTTTAGAGATACTAGCAACTGGCCTTAATTCAGCCACAAGAGTTGCATATAATTCTTTTCAGCCTGAGATTTGAAATCTCATTCAGTGGGAATGATAAGGCAAGTTGCAGAAGGCCATCAAGGAGGTAGGTTCCCTTTCCAGGAGAAACAGCAGAGATATTGCTTTTTTCAAAGCAAGGAGCTCCTCCCCGCTTTGCCGAATTCCCCAAATCTGCAAGCAGGTTTTTAGGATGTGGAAGACTGTTACTTCTTAGAATGAATCCATTACTCTCTTTCCATTTCCACCTGCAGGCCTGTGAAATACTTTGCTGTGCAAGTCTTTGCTGTGGATCTGTGAGCACCCCTTTCCCAGAAAAGGCTGCTTTGATGCTACCCCCTGTGCAGAACGAGCCACGTATTGCTCCTTGGCTCAGAGGCGCTGTGTTCTGCATCTACCCCTGGGTCCTGAGACCCACCAAAACATGGCTGAAGTGGGATGCCACTGGATAGTTTTTGCTTGAGGAGTTGGAGGTGGAAGCAGTGAAGTCAGACAGAAAGGATCCCCAGCAGACAGAGCACTGGCCTTATGCACGTTCAGGAGGCTGCTTTTGCTCTGAATACTGACTCACTCTTTGGACAAGTTACTTTCCATCCTTTTTCTTGATTTTTGTCTCTCCTGTCTTTTTATACTCTTCCAAATGGTAATCATCTCCCAGCACATGTTTTCATGGCACGTTGCCAGTAGCACCTTGAGTGCAATTAAGGTTGCACTACAGCATCACAAGCCTGCTCAGTTTGCCTGCTGCTAGGAACTGTGGATGCATTTGCCACCCCTGAAAATATTCTCTCCCTTCTCCCTATTTGTCCAAGATTGCTGTGTGTCTGGGAAACGGAGTGGGGATGGAGAAAGACTGCTTTTTAAATTTTTTTTTCCTTTTTTCTTTCTTGTTTAGTAATAATTTTTTTATTCTGTGTGGCAAAGGGGCTGTTACGTGGCAGTGACTGCCATGGCCCTGCTGGCTCATGCTCTTCCCTCTGGCAGCTCCAGCAATCCAGCCATGGAAGCCACGCAGGAGCACGTGTGCTGGCTAATGTGTAACTACCTTTGTTCTGCTGTTGTTCTTTCTGAGGCTTGACTCTTTTTTTTTCCCAGGACTTCAGTTGGTGGGTTGTTGGTTTGTTTTGGTTTTTTTTACTCTGAAATGTAGGGCCTGTGGGGTCACTGCATCCAGCCTTCTGCTGTCGCAGGTGCAACTGCGTTCAGTCTCTTTCCCAAACCTGACAAGTTCTGTCTTAAAACTGGTTACAACTACTCCCACTGGAATGCTGTTATGAAACCTGCACATCTCACACTTGTGAGTATTATTAGTTTGCCTGTGCTGGTGCAGCCAGGATAGCAGAGGGCCATATGGAAGATGCAGCACGTCACACAGGGAAGTTTTTCTGCTGGGCTTATTTCCCCGCTTCCCTGAAAGCCACCGAGTAAACCAGCAAAATATCCTGTCATTTTGCCAATGTGGTGGTCACGTGAGATATGGATTTCTTTTCACATTCTTATCTGGCAAACTGTGTTATCAAAGCTTTGTAGAATAGACTGCAGATAGCAATTGTACATTTTGCAACTGCATTGTTTTTGGATGATGCTTCAATGTATGGGTCAAGTCTGAAGGCAGGATTTCCTTCAGGTCAGGTTAGGGGAGGAAGAAAGGGGATAGCAGGTGGAAAGAGAGAAATGTTTGAGTTCTTCAAGTCACCTGCAAGGGCTGAGGAAAGCCAAACAAGAGGATTGGGGAAAGAACAGCAACTTATTTTTTTTCACTTGCAGGTAAAGAGGAGCTGCTGTTTAGCTCCTCCAATCTTTCCAGTGTTGCTGTGCTGCTGGCAAGGGCACTTTGACCATGTGGGACTGGTAACAAGCTGGAGCTGTGCCCTCAGCTTGCCTCAGCTGCAGATCTGCCACAGCCAGATCCTCCTCAGTCGTGTGCCCTTGCTCGTGGTAAAAACAACACATCTGGGTTTTCAGACTGTCAAAATAAACTGACATGCCCTCACAGGATGAGTATAGCCCTTCACCAAGCAAGTTGCTAAATGAATTTAGTTACATTGGGGTTTCTATACTTGAATAAAGCCTTAGTAGAAGCTTAAGCTTAAAATTTTCTAGAAAACATTGCCTGTGATTGTTAGTAAATGACAATTTTCCTTGTTCCATGAAGAAGCCTTTTAGAACTCATTTTCTAAGGGAACAGGAATGCAGGAAATTTATCAACAAGTTTTTTGACATTGATCTGCTGCCTCTTTGGGTAACAGCTACTTTCACTGAGAGACTTTCCTGCAGGAGCTCAAAAGCAGGTGCTAGGAATGACATTCTAGCTTAGGCAAATATCAAAACAAGAGAATTTTTAAATTGTAGAGCAAATTCCAGACATATAAAGCTAGCAAAATTCAAAGAATGCTGGAGATCTGTCCTGATCCGTATTGTGTTAGGGAGGAGCTGCATTTCTCCTGCTCCTCCTGACCTGTCTGAAAGCCCTTTCCTCAGTTTTCATGATGTACCTCAGGTCATCAGGCACCCTGAATGAGACATGATTACAGATATTTGCACTTCTTGTGCCAATATATTGCATTAATCACCAACGACAGCTAAACTTGTGTCTGAACATGAGGGGGCTGCATCTTTAAAGGCCCCACAAGAATGAACCCTGGACACAGAACCAAAGCATGTGCTGGTTCCACAAGATGCTTTCAATCACCATAGGTGCTCACATTGCCCAAAATTCAGAGGAATTGAATTGAGTAATCTTTAGGGTGTGCAAAATAGGTGTGAAGTTGCAAAATTCCTGCCCCATTTTCCATAGCACTGACCCCTCCTGTTTAATTGGTTAACTGCCTTCAGTTCGATCTCTCTGTGAACTCATGTCAGAAATGTGATTAATTAATATTACTTAAAAGGCTTTGAAACTTATATTAATATTGCTTAAAAGGGTGGAATGTGCTATGTGTTACATGCTAGTGCTGCTAGTGATATTGGACACTGATGTATTCTGAACAGATTCAGGACAAACCACTGCTTTTTATTGAAAAACATAAATTGGTTGCATTAGTTCGTGCCTGTCCATCTAACCACTCTGATGTTCTCTCTAGAGTTTCTGCACACTTACAAAATGCTTTAAAAGATATCATTCCATTACACACTTTTGACAGTGGTCAAAATATTCCCATTCTCCAAGGCATTAAAATGAGGGAGGTGGTTGGTTTTTAATTCATATCTCATTCATCAGGAGAGCTTTGCATACGTGATTTTCTGTAAAATGTCATGAATACTTATATATGCATTTACAGTGTAATTCAACACTAATCATTCACAAGGAATTGTATATTTGTGCCAGCTGTAAAGCACAATTGCAATTGTGCATTGAATGCAGTGATAATGCAATTGAGAACAGTATTGGTCTGTTACAGTAATTTACCCTGGGTATTTGGAATGCTGGAGGATCCTGGTTATCTGAGCACACGGCTTTCATTCTGGACTGGTGCAAAATTAATTACAATTCCTGATGTTGTATGTGCAGCTGTTTTCTCTCAAGAAAAAGAAAATCCCACTGGGGCAAAAACTTAAAAAGAACACCAAAAGATCGGGGAATTGGCACTTGTGTTTGCAAGGATCTGAGTAATTTCACAAGTAGAACAAGAATCAAAATCTTTAATGGTCTGATTGCTAAAACCAGTAACTCCAAGAGGAAATCATTAGACATGACCTTCTTGCAAACAGGAATTAATAAAATGTAATCTTAGGCTACAACATATTTTAATTAACGTAATGCCTATTTCTGGGAGATGCTGGTTTCTATAAATACTATCTGCATATATACTACTGCTAAGGAAATTGGTATAATCTGGGATTTCAGACATGTTTCTTCTGGGCAATTTTTTTTTTTCTTTCAACTTTTTTTTCCTTCAGTCCCCACACTGACCCCTTATTAGATTCTATTTCAGCCAAACTAGTTACTATGCCTGGCTAATGAGGAAAACTGACATTAAACTTCCAAGCTGGCTAATTTAATAAAAAGAACCTAACAATAGTGTGTGTTCCTCTCTGTCCAGGAGGCTGCCATGAACCACTGACAGCCTGATTTTTAGTCTGTACATTGGCATTGATGTATATAAATATAAACCATACCCTCTCCTGTGTCCCAAGATGCAGTAAATGCAGTGTATGAGGAAAGTAAGAAAGTAGAAATAACCACCATTGACAGATGTAGGAGAGATAAACTAATGGGCAGATAGGTGTGAGATATCAAAAGCCAAGATTTTGCCTTTCTTGACTTCTCATTTATTGTGCACAGCATGATGTAGAATTAAAGTGTCTGGGCAACAGTTAGTTAATGTGGAAAGAAGGATTACTTAATCCCAGAATCTTTATTTTGCCTGATCTTTCTCTTTTCCTACTAAAATCTGGTCTTATGAAGTCTGGATTTCCTTTAGAATTACTGGGACTACTCTTTACCATCATTAGTGTTACACGAGATTTTATTAATAGTGATAAAGCAACTATCACAATGTACAAAGAAGAAAAATATATAGTTTAGGAAAACTAACATTTGAATTTTTTTTGTAGTAATTTATCTAGTTTAAAGAGCATACAGCATCTGTAACAGGTGCAATGGCATTGAAACAACGGGCAAGAGAATCACATCAACAAGCAGATAGCACATGGAAGCATGAGGTCATCTTGTTTGCCACTTGTGCTCAGAGCAGTCTGTTGTACCAGAGACTTTCAGACACCTCTGATTCAGAAAGCTGATCTTCCAGGAAGAAACACGGCCACACAAGGAACTAGAGGTCACTTCAGTTCTTCCCAGTGGGGGTGGTGAGGCACTGGAGCAGGCTGCCCTGGGGAGTTGTGGATATCCCATCCCTAGAAGTGTTCAAGGTCACGTTGGATGGGACTTTCAGCTATCTGGTCTGGTGGGAGGTGTCCCTGCCCATGCTGGGAGGGTTGGAATGAGATGGTCTTTAAGGTCCCTTCCAACCCAGACCATTCTATTGCTACTTAATCTTGTTTATTCTCCAAGTTCTTTGAGATGTGATATGAGATTGCCTCATGTGGGCAAAACATAGGGGATGTGGGGTGAAACAAGAGAAGAGAGAAAGTTCCTCTAACTTATCCTTTGTCCCTGGACATCAGAGTGGATTCAGCGGGAAGGAAGCACACTTAGCCTTTCAACTGCACGGGACTGTGAACAGGGGTCTGGTGAAGTAATACACCCTTCAAATGCACATGCTGATGAGCTGCAGTGGCTTTTCTGAACCAGTAATCTACACTACTTCATTCATTGTAAATGGTTTAATGTTTTGCATTTTGAGAGTGCATTTCAGTCAGAGCTTTACAAATACTCATTAAGCCCTGAAACACTGCTCTGGAATAGATGAATAAATTATATGGGGAAAGTAATCATTAGAAACCTTGTTGTTTTGTTGAATGGTGTACAGTTTTCATGTAACCCAGGACTTAAGTGCAGCAAGTCCTTGACACCTATTTTCACTTTCCTATATGAATATTCATTTGGCTTAAGTTAGCATTTCATCCCCACATTTTATCAGAATTAAAATTCATCCTCCTCGAATGGAAACTGTGCTGTTTCCCTGCCACAG
>VZUA01038324.1:67800-78960 GCA_013401035.1 Horornis vulcanius
TGCTTTAGATTATGCAGGTAACTCAGAGAGTTCCATTAATTTTCTATAATTTAGCTAAAACAATGATGACGTTTTAACAGTTATGCAAGGCTTTCCATTTTCATGAGCTAGGTGATCATTAGCTGGTCCTGGCATTTTCCCTCTATTGTTATACTCTTTTCTACATGCACAAAAATAAAGGTAAACCAGCTCCTTTCCTCTCTGTGGATGCTAGCTCTGCAGTAATCTGAGAACAGATCTGTTCTCCCCTAGTGTGGTTAACATAACTCTTCCAGCATCAAAAAGAAGTGACAGCAGCAAAGCTGGGATTATAACAAGCAAGTCTCCAGGCCTTGAGAGGCTCAGCAGTCAGCAGGATTGCTCAATGCCCAGAGGGATGCAATCTGCATCCTGGTCTGATGCTGACTTTGCTCTAAACCTTTGGAAGGGCTGTTTGCCCATTTGACAGGAACAGGATCTTCCCAAGTGTCTACAAACAACCAGTTCTCCTATGAGTCCCTTCATCTTTTCTTTTTTCTAGTCCTGCTTGAAACATGCAGAAATTTCCAATGTTTGTTTTCATTATTTGCAGTCAGTTGGGCTCATCCTCACTTGTACTTGAAAGAGACTGAAAGAAACATCAGTGTTATTTTTCACACAATGCTGGTTCTTTTGTGAGCAGATTTTCCAGTGCTGTTTCTGCATCTGCTGCTTATCTAACAATATTTGGCAATGTGTACAGCAGCTTCTTCCTATCTGACACAAGGAGTAAGATCCTGGTTTGGGGAAATATGGTTGGTGTAGTGGGATGCATGGACCTGCTCAAAGACATTTTCATGAAGAGGATTTAGAAGCAGAGAAACTGAAGGCATTTCAGGGAAGGGCAGATGGATACTCCTGTTCAAGAAGACTCATCAGGTGTTCTTGCCACTCCCAAAAACTTCCAGGGGAGAGAGAAGCACAGAAAAGGAAAACCCAGGAGATCCATTTTTAAATTGAAGCATTGAATGGGGGAACCAAGCACTCAGACTTCTCTGAAGATGGGCAGGTGAAGGCCATAATAAGAAGCCAATATTGCAAAGATTTCTTTTGGATTAGTTGCTCTCTCTGAAAATGGAAGGGGACTCAGCAGTTAAAAAGTGGCCAGGTGATGTGGCAAATCATGCATCAGGGGCCTGGATGTAGGTTTTCTTGGCAGAACTGGAGTGAATGGCAGAGGTTTCTTGGTGAATTGGAAAGGTTTCTTTGATAATAGAGAGAAGAAAAAGAGAATATTAAAGCTAAACTGCAGATTCTGAGTGGGAAGCAGGAGACTGTTTTTTATAATTTTGTTTTGGCCATAGGTCATAGCTGAATGCCTCAGACAGTTCCTGGTAATGACTGCCTCAAAGCAGCAAACCACATCCAGAGGGATGCTGTAAAACAGTATTGTCATAAAATGGACTTTACCTGATTCTCCCCAGTTAGATGCATGTCACAGTGCATGGGAGATGTCAAGTCCCCCAAAAATTCTTTCAAGTCCTGCCTTTTGAATGAGTAGGATTTAACCTCTTTATAGTAAAATATGGTTGTATTCTCAAATAAAGCATTTTGCTGGCACTGGTTTCTCAGTAATAGATAAGTAAAGAAATCCTGGTGAGCTTTTGCACAACAAGCAATGAGTCAAAGAAAGCAAGCTCCAGTTTGGGCTTTTTTATAGAGCTGTCAGAAAGAAAAGGGAAATCCAAACTTGGGTTGTAGTCAGAAATTAGTTTTGAGGACCTTTGGAATGCTGAAGTAATATGGATCTACTCAGTTAATTCTCTCTTGGAGTCATGTCAGAGATAAAAGAGTTGAAACTGGGATGAGTAGTCTGATTTACCCACCCTAATATATCCTTAGATGATATGAGAAAGATAGGAAGTGGCATTTTCTCACTTACACCCTCCTGTTCTTTGGGTTTACCTTAGACTCTTTTCTAACATGCTGATGTTTCATGACTCACCTACTTTAAAAAGTGTTAGAATCCAATGTAAGTGGTGTTTAAATGATTATTAAGAATTATACAAAGCCTTGTTTAAGAAGGTTTGATTAATTTTACTCAAGTGAGACAGGAACAGACCTTCTGAAGTCCTGAATTATTCCAGCTTCTGAGCTGGCAATGTTTTAAGTATGTTGAATTAAAAACACATCTTAGGCACAAGCAGTTCAAGTTAGATCAGGCCTGAGCTATTCTAATTTAAACTCATTGACCATTGGTTAGTGGGACTCTGGATGCAGTGGCTGTACACATACACACCCAGATGAGATGAAGGAAAAAGGTACAAATTGCTTCCCTTAAGATTCTTTAGGCCTCCTTGTTGCTGTCCCAGGGCCTACACAAAATGAAAAACAGTTTAAAATATTAATACCTACTCTATTTATTTTTTTTTTTTGTCCTACAAGTTACTGTATTTCCAAATCCATCCTATCCTCAGAGAATAAAGGTGACTCAGACCCTTCCAGTTGGAGCCAACCTGCTGATGCTGAGTGGGATGCCTGCCAGGCACCACCAACTGGGACGAGGTGATTACTTATTCTGAAAGCCATTAGCCTGGGAGCTCTCAGGAGCTGGCTCACAGTGCCCATTGCTTATTCTGAAAGCCATCAGCCTGGGATCTAGGCAGGAGCTGGCTCACAGTGCCCGCGTGTGGGAGCTCCCATTCAGAGAGTGATTCTCCTTCCGTAAGAGGGTGATGACATCAGTCCTTTCCCAGCTCTGTCTGGGTTCATGCAAGGGGCAACAGCTTCAATTACAGCTCTGAGGGAGAAAATTGATTGTCACTTCTTCCTTTTTCCCAGTAAAGTACCAGGGCAGGCTCTGAAGCACATAAGATTAGAAGTACATGAGAATGCTTTAGTTCCTGCTCTTTCTCTTGCTCCTCTAACGTTGCTCCACATTTAAAAGTCTTGCAAAGTTGTGAAGTCTGGTGAATCCTTGAAACAGGCATCTCTGGATTCCTGCTTCATACAAGAAATGACATAAAGCCATTGAAGACATTAGTTTGGAAGGGACCTCTGGACATCAGCCAGCCCTCACTCAAATAAAGGGTGATTTCAAACTTAGATCAAGTTTTGTATTAGTTCAGCTTCCTTAGAGCCTTGTTCAGCCAAATACTATGCAGTATATACAAGGATGGGTATCCACAATCTTTGTGCTACCTGTTCCAAAGTTTTCTCACCTTCCTCGCTCATTTTTCTCCTAACATCTAATTGGAATTTTGCTAATTGTTCATTGCCCCTCATCTTTTTTTTTCTACACCTCTGAGAAGAATTTGGCCTCTTTACAAACACTCCAACCAGTGCTTGTAAATATAAATTAGATGCCCTCTTAGTCTTCTTCGGCCCTTTCAAACCCAAGCTCCTCAGTCCTTTTTGTGTCCCTGGTCTTATTTTTTGCTCCTGGTCTTATTTGTGTCCCTCCTCTGGACTTGCTCCAGTTTGTCATTGTGCTGAAAGCACCAAATGGGACATGCTTGTCTAGGGATGGCCTCAAAAGTGCTGAAATAGAAAAAATCATCACCTTTTTTGACCTACTGTTGACACAGTCTAGAAGGCTGTTGGCCTTCTGTGCCACAAGGGCTTATTGCTGGCTCATCTTCCACTTGCTATCCACCAAGACCCCAAAGTTTTCTTCAGGAAAAGCTGAAGGACTTTGCATTTTCCATTGCTGACCCCTCACGAGGTTTCCCTGAGCACACTTCTCCAGCCTGCTGAGGTCCCTGTGAACACCTGTCGCACCACCACTGTATCAATCACTATGCCAAATTTGTAATCATCCATGAACTTTATGGAAATGCACTCTGTTTTATAATCCAGATTGTTATGAGAACTGAAATAGTATTGGCTTCTTTGTACTGCTGACCACAAACTTTTGAGCCTACCAGCCCAGCCACTTTTTCACCCACTTGTTCAGTCTGTACCTCTCCAGTTCAGCTACAAGGAATCTTTTGGGAGATTTTTCAAAGGCCTCATGCAGATCAAGGAAAGCACCCAGAGTTCTAGTTCCATGATGAGAACTTTAGGCATGCAAAATTATAGCATCTCCACCAACTTCTGCCTATTCAGCAGGGATTGTTCAAGAGACAAAGTCCATGAGACCTGACAAGATGCATCTAAGGATTCATCTGAGATATATGGCCAACTGCATTACAAAGTCACTCTTTGAAAGGTTATGGTAACTGAGGAAAGTCCTGAAAAAAAAGACAAATGTCACACCTATCTTCAAGAAATGCAAAAAGAAAGATCCAGGGAATTTTAAGCCAGCTAGCCTGACCACTATCCCCAGTATCTGGGGATTACAAAGTAAATCTTCTGGAAGTGCACCTAGGAACTTGAAGGTAAATGAGAACAGTATGGATCTCACAAGGCAAATCATACCTGACCAACTTAGCTGCCTCTTGAGATGTTTACTCAGTACTGAACAGCAGAAGTTGTTCTGCAAGTTTAGTCAGAATTGCAGAAAAAATGAAAAAATCTTTAATGTGTTATTTAATTACTTGTGTTGGATCATGTCATTCAAGTTTTTCACACTACAGGCAGGAGCAAAGAGAGCAGTGCACAAAAGCATAAAGCCTGTTATCTAAAGTAGGCTGCAGGCAATGCTCAGGGTCCCCCCTTTCACAGAACACCTCTGAGTCTTTTCTAAGTGATTAGAACAATGATTCCCCTTGGTTGTAGGATATGTGACTGCTGATGATCCTTAAAATATCTCTTGACCCACCAACCACCTTTCTCATTATCCTAGCAGATAACCTTTCCATAACCTTCCCAAGACACTTCAGGAAGCAGTGCCTGGCCTGGAGCAACAGTGCTCCACATCTCAGCTGAGGCTGGGAACAAGCTGAATCCACTGCCACAAATCTGAGCAGCTTCAAACACTTGGGCAAGTTGGAAATCAATCATGTGCAAACGAGGCCTGTTTCACAGGCACGTTTCCATGTGCTGGGAGAAGCAGGCAAAGTGAGAGTTCTTGGCTCAGCAGTAACTAATTTCAGCGGATTAAAATGGTACAGTATCTTACTTTGTTGTTTCAGCTGGCGTGGCAAATGCATCGGTAATTATCACAGGAAGCTAAGGAGGGGGAAGCACAATAGGAAGGGAGTGCAGGACGGGACTGAACTGTGGAACAAAGCAGGCAATGTCTTGCCAGGCAGCTCCTGAGCAGCATGCTTTCCCTGGGGATTTACCCAGCCTGGAGATAGATGTGGAGGTGTTCTCAGTCCTGTAGAGGTTTCACTATTAACAGTCCCTCTGGACCTCCTGTGCTCCTGAGCAGAAGAGGCTCTCCATTTCCCCTTGGTGCTGCTGCCTTAACCATGTAAGGGGCCAGCTCCTGGGTTTGTGTTGAATTCACACACTGCTACACAAGCCAGGTCAGAACAGCTCAGAACAGGACTCTCGGCCTCAGTTTCTTGGGCTTATCTGTGCAACACTCTAAAGATCAGGCCCATATCTTCTGTCACTTTTGGGAATTGTGACATTTGTTTCCCCTTCCTTTCCTGCTTTTCTTGTTTGCTGTTTTTCTCATTCACTGGATGCCACTGCCAACTCCTTCTCTGCAGTGAAGAACAGCACAATTCACCTCTGTGTTAAGCTGTCTGTGATCTTTTAAGTCCAGGCTAAGGAGGCAAAATGAACAGAAGAAAGGGCTGTGCTCTGACCTGGTTTATCTTGTTGGTAGGCAGCAGCATGCACAGAGTCCCCAGGGCTGCGATGGGGATGGGGATGCATCCTTGCAGAGTGCTGGCAGCTGCCTGACAGCCTCTGCCCATATGGGTGCACAAGGGGGCTCAGGCAGGAGGGAGGGCACTGCTGCCATGGTCAGAACCCATCATTAAGGTTAGGCACAGTACAGTCAAAGCACTTTATAGTGGAAGGATTAAAAACAGGAACCCAGAGATGGCCTCATTAGGCTTCTCCTTTGTCAGGCAGCTCTTCTCCATGCCACCATCAATTCTGGGTCACCCTGAAGAGAGCAAGTTCCATCCCTATGCATCAATGCTTTGCATTTTACTGCTCTTCTCATTGACTAACTCTGCACCATTTCTAAGTTTATTTTCTTAATGTCTTACAGAGGCCCTCTGGGGGAAGGGTAACACTAGCCCATAGCCACAGAGGGGAAGACCTTGAGCTGCAAACACTTTGGCAGTTTTTTGCTCCAGCTTTGTTGTGTTTGACTTTTGAATATGCATTTGGAGTGGATCTGGACAAGCTCCACTCTGCTTTCCAGTAATGGGCGGAACTGCTGCAGGGAGTTAATGTGAACCAGAATTTGGAAAAGCCCTAGGCTTCCTCCTCATCCATAAATTTAGATATATTTCCTTGGCTGCCCTTTGCTGGAGCTGTTAAACTAGAGTTTGCTGTTCCCTGGGCCCTCATATTGGCATGGTTTTGGCAGGGCAATGTCTAAGCAGGCAGGTCAAGAGTAAAAAATAAAAGATCAGGCTGAATTTGGTCCACCAATGTACTGTGGAGAAGGGGGAATCACTCGCACAGGTGTTGTGTGAAGAAACAGGCAGTGGGGTGGCTGCACGTTCCCATTGCTGCTATTGGAAGGATTCAGCATGGCGATGATGCTCAGCTCAGCTCAGTCAGCTCTCCAGGACAGGTGACAGGGCAGTGCCAGCCATCAGCATGAGAGGACTCCTGCCCCCCAAGCACACCCCTGGTCCATGCTTTCCCCCCTGTCCTCAGCTTAGCCACTGGCTGCTGGCACCAGGGCACAGCCTTGACCTTGGCACTGGGCAGTGCCTTCCCCGGTGACTGGTGCAGTGCTTCCTGTAACTCCATGTGCACAGCTGCTCGCCCTTCTGCCTGCTCTCCCCACTGAGGAAGGGTCAGGTCCCCGCGAATGGGAGCCTCTCTGCCGCAGCCCTTCCCATGCCATGCTGTGTGTGGAGCAGCTCCTTTCCTCAGGTTATGCTCCAGTGTACCTCCACTGACATCTACTGGGGCTTGTTCTCATTTGCAGTAGTACAAATGGAACATCAACACCACAGAGCTTTCCTTAATGTTTTACAATATTCTGAATGTGCCTGAGTGTCAGAAATTGAATCATGCAGAGGTGGCCATGTTCCTGAGCGTCCCTGAATGCCTCTTTTTTGTACTGGTTCTGTTGCATTTCCCAGAGAGGTCCCAAGGTCTGCTTGCTATTTTGTGATACCATGTTTAGCACTCACTTTAAGTCTTGGATAGACAGGATGGTTTGCAAGCACTTTCCTTTCTTCTCTCTGTACCCCTCCATATCTCACCTCAGATACAGACAGCCAAGTTGGCTCTTGCTAATTACTTAGGGAAGCAGTTGTCTGCAAGAGCAGCACTCAAATCTCTTTGGAAAACAGATAGACCAACATGTTGAAGGATGGCTGGTTTTTTCTTGCCATGAGAAAGAGTGAGGAGTTCCCCACCCCAGTCTGACTGTGTGATTCTTTTAGAACTGAACCACAATGATTAGCCAATTCTTTACATGAACCAGCTGTGAACTCTTCTCCACAGAGATACTCTGTTGTTCTGTGCTCAGAAATTGTAATTGTCAAAAAAAAAAAAATTGAGCTAAGGCCAAGGTACAGTAACTTTATTACTTGAGTAATGGGGGTGAGATGTAATTTGGGAGACGTGGAGGGATTAGAAACATATTGGAACAAGAAAGGAGGATTAGGAGTGGCAGAGCCAAACAGAGCCCTGCTGTTAGTCAAAGCTGCAGTACAAGTGCAAGGGATGAGTAATGGCACACCCAGTCCCACAGGTCTCTGTTCTGCAGACTGAGTCCATGCCCCTGTTCTTTCCATACACACGATTTGTCAAATTCCTGCTAGTGACACCTTTAAAAAGTACCTCAAGTACCTCCCTCTGTTGACTCTTGCAAGAGCATTTCCCACTTAAATGGGTTTACAAATACCAGCATTTGTCCCATCAGACTTCTTGACAATTGCAGGGTATAAAGCAGTTTTGCCTGGGTCAGGACCAAGATAAACAAGATATTTCTCCAGTTACATTTCAGTCTTTTCAATACTTTCCAGGCATCTATCATTGCTAATGCTGTGACTTGACACTTACACCATCACATGGTAAAGGTTTCATTTCTGTTTTTTTAACTTTGATCAGTTCTCCACTCCTACCCACACAGGGATTTGGGGATTTCTGTGCAAAATAAGCCTTGGAGATAGTGTGTGAACATGTGTGAGTGTGTACATAGATGTTCATACTCTACTGCATGTCACAAGCTTGGCACTGCTGACAACTGGGGGACCCTGGTCTCCTCCCATTTCTTTACAGTTCAGAGTTACAGGGTGGAATCTCTTGCTGCACAGGCTAGATGTCTGCAGCAGAAGTGTCTATATGTATTCCAGTTACCTTGTCTCTCTAAAAAAACATGTGGTAGTAGTGACTCTTCTAGGGTGCATTTCATTTGACCCAGTTCAGGTGGCTGCTTTAGCATGAGCATGAGCAGGATGATACACGCTTGTTTAGAGGAGTCCCATCCTCAGCATCTGTCATGGCAACACACCAAACACTCCTGCTGATTATAGAATCACCATAACACAGAGAATGAGCATGACTGGTTATGTGACACCCGTAAAACACAAAATCTAAAACCTAGGTAATTATCCAGTGTTCTTTTAAATTTCTTGGATGTTCATTATCTTCCTCTGAAATTTTCCTAGTCCAGTGGAATTTCACCAAGCAAATACACTACTCTAAAGAGAGCATTAAAAGGCAGAGATTTAGTGCAGGAGGAGCAAGAGGAAATCCTTCATACACTTCCTTCAGTTGTGTAACATGTTAATACTGAAGCAACAAGGTGCTCAGTGGCTGGTTCCCTCCCCATCAAATCCCTTTTAAACTGAACTCAGATGGCATGGGTCTGGAAATGTAACAGTAAAAACTTTTCTGAGCTGATGAAGGGAATTCATCCTTGGTGCTGAAGCAAGGGTCTCAAGTGATTCATTGCAAGAAAGAAGCTTACAAAGCTATCAACCATCAGTCTAGTCTGTGTTTAAGGCATGAATGCTTGCAGTGCCCTCATGAAGTCATGGATGCATCATCCCTGGAAGTGTTCAAGGACAGATTGGATGGGGCTTGGAACAGCCTGATCTAGTGGAAGATGTCCCTGCTCATGCCAGGGGAGTTGGAACTAAGTGGTCTTTGAGGTCCCCTCCAACCCAAACCATTCCATGATTCTATGAAGGGATGCTACTGTTCTGTACCAGTGTGCCAGTGTGGACACCACGTCTGCTGCAGGAGGGTGGCTGCTGTCACCTCTGCTAAACCAGAATCATTCTTAAGAGAGGCTAATTATTAGCTTGTGGAGAAGTAAACTCATCTGAGTTACGATAACAAAATGTTTCACATTGTACTGATAAATACTTCTGGTCTGGTCTATAAAGATTTTCTTTGTCAGAGCAGTTTATATAGATTCCCTCAACAAGATAAGTCATGTCAGTAAAATTACTTCTTTGGCAGAGTACTTGTTCTTCCACTAGATTTTCTGCTTGCTAGGAAATGATAAGTGAGTGTGAATCATTCCCCAGTGATATACCAGCAGATTCCTAGTTTGTGGCTTTTGCACTAAAGAAAATGAGCAAGTAAAGCTGAATTTGTTTTCTGGGTCCTTCAGAGATGAGGCAGCTCCATCTGCTGGTGTCACTGCTCGTGGTCATCTCTGCTCAGGAGCTGCTGTTTCTCAGCCAGGCTGTTCCTGATGCCTTGCAGCACCCCAGGCCCTAAGGACCCTGCAGGGAACCTCAGTGAAGCACTGGCTACTTGAAACCTTGAACCATTGGCTGATTACATGGGCAGCAAAATAGGAAATGCTGGAAACTTGGTGAAATCAGGCATATTAGCCTAAAAGTGGTCACTGCCTGCCCCAGCCGTGACCACCCCCACAAGACTCGTTACTTGTGGTCTCCCTGATTTCTCACAAAGCTTCTGAAGATGAGAATGAAGAGACCAGCACCAGAGCTGGGAACAGATCAAAACTAGGGCATATCCAAACTGATAGTCTTTCAAATGCTAAGGAATAAAACTAAGAGACTTCATGATCCTTATGGGTCCCTTCCAACTTTACATATTCTGTGATAAAACTTCCTCCTTCACTCCCAACAGGTCCCCTTTAATGCTCTCATCCAGCTTGCCCAGGTGAGCTGAGATACCGCCAGTGCCTGAATCCTTATTAGCTTCTACCTTACTTGATTTATTTCCACAATATTCCCTTCACCTGGGACAGGACATTAGATGACTGTTGCATGTGATTTATATGTGAGTTATGTGGGGTAAAGGCAGATTCCTTAGTCTGGACATTTGCCCCCCTTAATGCATGGAAAGCTGTAGATATCACAGTGGCTGTAAGAGCAGGACTGCTCCATTTACTGCACTGTTTCTCACTAATGTGGGACCAACTCCTGTTCTCAATGACTCCTTAATGTTAGCAGCAGGATGTGATGGCTGTGAGTCAGGGTATCAGGGTGTTAGAGGAGTAAAAACATGGTGATGCTGGGCTGTGAAGGTAAATAGGAGAAGAGGATGGTAATTCCATGATCACAGAGGATTTTTTGACAAGGGGACCCAAGTTCAAACCACTGCTCTGCTACAGGGGTCTTATGTGACCTTGGAGAGGTCAGGTGCATCTTAAACCTTTGCAAGTTAGGTATTAACTTCTTCTGGTATCCTAGGATTTTGTGTCCCTTTGACTCTACATGAAGGAAAATTTGTGTTTTCCAGCCTTGCAGGAGAATTTGAATGTTAATATTTCAGCACAGGGAAGGCACTCTGATCCTTCAGTGACAGAATCTAAGAGAAAGATTTCTACCACAAGGTTTCTGACAGTGTATCTGCAGGGTAGACAATGCATTTGCCAGGATGTCCATCTCGTGGTGTCTCTCTCTTTCAGGCACAGCATCTGTTGCAGTCGCTGGCATCTTTGCAGCCTTAAGGATCACCAAGAACAAGCTCTCTGACCAGAAGTTTGTTTTCCAGGGAGCTGGAGAGGTAGGAATGCTCCTGAGCTTGTACTGTAATATGCCCCATCTTCAAATTTAGAGAGAGAAAAGTCAACTGTGAAACTTCCTGCAAGGCTTGGCTTCATGAGGATGAAGCACAGAAGCAGATTCCTTGTCACTGGGCAGGATTGGACCCTGTCATTATAGGACACACAATGAACAA
>VZUA01038325.1:3285-16850 GCA_013401035.1 Horornis vulcanius
CGTGGAAATTACTGATCTATTAACCAGCAATAACTGCAGAGACCTTGCTGAATTGGAGAAATCCTGCTAAGAGCACAGGAAGACAAAATTCTCAACAGTATTACTGAGGACTCAAGTGTTCTCAGTGAAAATAGTAACATACAATATGAATGAATTTATGCACAGGTAAGCCCATTATGTGTCTGTGTATCTGCCCATAATAAGTACACAGAAATACTGCTCCATGGGACAGTTTGTAGTTCCTGAAGTTAAGCTGTTGATCTGGCTTGTCCTCTAAAATACTCTCATTCCACTGCCTACAGAGCAAGTAAGTGTCTCCCCTGGGGTATGTGAGTGCTCTGTGTTTTACTAAAGACTTGTTTTTCAAATGCTGATACATAGCACCTTCCATTTTACAACACAGTACTATCTTCTGTCATTGCTTCAATTCCATTTTGCATTTCAACAGAAATGAAGTTTATGAAAAACATATTCTTGGTGTTACATCTCAGGCTCAGAGGTAAGTCCAGTGATCTCAGTAGTGGGAAGCATTTAATGGTTACTGAAGACAAAATAAAAATTTAAAAGTCACCAGTAAGGACTTTAACTCAGAAAGAAAATAAAAATACTGGGGAAAAATCACTTACCAGAGAATTTTGTGTTTGCATTCCTCAGTGATGAAAAGTCTGTGAAAGAAACAGCCTGGAATCAGAACCATCTCTTTGTATTTAAAGAGGTAACTTATAAAAAGATGTATTTTTTTGTCAAACCCACTGTTTGCATGATTCATTTGATTAATGAGGTGGAGAAGGATTGTCCACAATATTCAGTTGGAAACTGAATAGTGCTTCACTGAATTATCTACCATGTAAACTTCTTTTTCATCGTGGTTTATATAAGGAATTCAGAAAGCATGCTGCTGGTGATGTGGTTCAGATAGGCAGCCCTTTCAGGTCCACAGCTCACATGGTTTCATTCACACCTTAGCTGATGCCTCAAGGACATTGTGCAAGCTACCCATCAACACTTAGGATCAGGTTCTACAGGCAATGCCCAGACATTATATGCTTTGTGCCAGTATACATATAAAAAGTGTTTCAGATGTCTTGCCTGTAGAAGCCACATATGGTACTACTCAGGGGAAAAAATACCACTTAAAATAATTTGTGGTACAGTGCAGTGACTCTTTTATGTAATACAGACACTGAATGCTCCTCTCTTAACCTGAGATGCTGATCCAGCTGAACCCTCACTATTAATACCTTATTATTTTTAACAGTTCACAACAGCACAAGAGAGAGGGTATAAGTTTGGACTGAGTTCATACCTTCATGAGACAGAGATGGGTTAGTACTATTTATACATTATCGCTTAATTTTTTTTTCTCCACATGTGAAACTGAAACAGTTACTTTTAAAGCCAGAGAGAATGATCATTTTAGGATGTTAACTTTGATGAGGGCTTGTATTTCTCATTCACACAGCACTGTAAAAAGACAACTAGCATTACCAGGTAACTAAGAATTAGCTATGTTTGTTTGTCCTTGAAGAGACACCCTCTTCCAGTAGACTATATGCTGTCACACCACATGTGGACAGAGGAATGGGAGTAAGCTAGGCAATCCTCCATCCTTCCTACTCCCTCAGTAGCTGTAGGGTCGGCTGTGCTGGCTGCATTTCAGAGCAGAAGATCTCTCAGGGGCCTCCAAGAGAGAAATATGTAACTTGTATGGCAGCCAGTGTGCACATGGAGCCTTCTGTGTTCTCTCGCAGGCTGTGCTCTCCAGAGTCCCTCCTCCTTTTGGGTAGCACAGTTCAGCTGCTGATTAACAGCACAGCTGAGGCTTTGGGGGACCCATCTCACAACCTCTGTTAAGATATGTTGACTTGAGAAGAGAAGAACTGGCTATTGCTAAGACCTAGGTTGATCTTACTAACATTTTGTTCTTTAAACAGTATCTTAAAACTGCATCAGAAATAGTAATGTTTAATTCTATATGCTGTACTTGAGGGGTGGATCTTTCGGGAGTGTTTGGTGAGTAACCTTTCTTTCTTTTTTTTCAATTTCTCAAGATGTGCAGTCACAACTCAGCAGCCAGTCTCACAGTTACTCTCCAAAGCAGACTGAGAGCTACTTGAGCTCTAGTCCTGACACAGTGAGTAAACCCTTGTGGGCTGGCAGGGCTTTATTTGAATTATGTCTCTATGCCCGAGAGCACCTAAGGGTGGATATATCTGGAATCTCATTTTATTTTGTACGAGATAACTTCATGTGTGATGAGGAAAAGGAAGAGCTGTACATTTTCCTAAGCAGTTTTGACAGACATGTAGTCTGTTCTCTTGCTAACGAGTGGCCTTGTGGAATTACAGTAGCATGACTGTGGGAAGTTGCTAAGCAATGTTCTATGCTCTTCCTGTATGTATAGCTGCCTTACATTACATGCAGCTCAGCAGAATGATTTGACACACTGTGTTTTCAGTCGTTCTTGAACACAAAAATGCCATGGTGTAAGAGTATAAATTGCATGTGAGAGTGAAAGTCTGCCTTGGCCACCTTCTCTTTACCAAGAGCCAGAAGTACATCCTTGGAGAAGGAACAAAAAAACCTGCAAACAACCAAAAGCAGACATTTATGACCTTTCTGTTTATTTCATTTTGTTATTAGTAAGTCATTACTTTAGTCCTTAGTTATTGAACCATTTGAACAGTTACAATTGCAAAATTCTGTTCAAACAGCCTGAAGAAGAAGACACAGCCAAAAAGAAGGAATATCTGAATGAACAGTCCTTGAAGGCATATGATGGCAAACTATTCTCAGCCTCAGCAAGCAGAGAGGCCCCCAAGAGCTCTCACACCCGGAGTGTGTGTATGCAGCCCAGCAGTACTTTGGCTAGAGAAGAAGCAAACAATCTTCAGGAGAAAGACTCTATTTTTTGTGCCACAGAGCAGGAAAATAAAACCGACACAGCCCCGTCTCAGGGCCCATCACAGCGCACCCTTAAGAGGGAGCATGTCACTCGCAGCACCAGGTGCGATGTTTGGTCGCAGACCGAGGGCTCTGTGACAGAAGTAGAGAAGGTGGATGTAGGCACCCAGTGTGGCAGCTTGAGGGTGTGCAGCTGTGGGGGATCCCTCCCCGCTGCCCACAGCCCAGGCGGGGTCCCGCCTCCCAGCACTGCCGGCACCGCAGGAGAGCACAAACGGCCAGTGCAGGGGGTGCCGCAGGCCGCGGGCACCGGCAGCGTGGCCGGGACAGACGCCTTCTCTTCTGAGGCAGAGTACCTGAGTTTGGCTGGTAGGAGGACCCTAGAGGTGCTGAACTACATTGATAAAATGGAGAGAGATAAGCAGTGATCAGCTATGGCATATAAGGAACGTAATAGTTTTGTCCTGTTCTCAGTTGTATTTCATTCAGTTGGCATATTCTGATTTTATTAGTATGGTTAGGCAAAAAATATTTTTACTGTTTGTTTGCTTTAACTATCAATAATGATGGATTTCTGTCTACCTACTGCTATCTCAAAGTATGGTTTTCTATAGATATCCAACTATTAACAAAGGATTTTACAGTCGCCTACTAAATACAAACATTAGGAATTACATTGTTTTCCTCACCATATAGCAATAGGATTCTGTAGTTTGGAGTTGATGGACTATGTTTCTTTTAAGGTAATGGGAAGATGTTCTACTTCAAAACATATTTAGTGCGGCTCTGAGTTCAGAGTCATTGTCTTATTCTCACCCATTTTAACAGAAAATCCTGCCTTTGTCATGTGTTCATACTAAACACAAAAATGGGAAACAACAGAAAATGTAAATCTGCACACATAGAATAATAGAACGTAATTTAAAAAGAGTGATTTTTTTAAAATGCTGAATTTTCCTTCCACAGCAGATCCATTCATTCATTTTCTGGCTGTTAATCTAAAAAAAAATCTTTCATGTGTTTCTGTATTCTGTCTGCAAGTTGAAAATCTGAACAATTTGCCTCTTCGTTTCAGTATTCACGTGAAGTTACAAATCACAACAAATAAAAGTTTCTGAAAATATTGTTTCTAGGTTCTATTCTTGCCTTCTAAAATATTCCTGGTAAAGGTGTCAGGGAGACTCATTGTTACTAACATCTACTTACAGATCCATACACCTTCACTTCTATATAGATATATCTCTATGTGTTTGTATGTGTATGTATATATATAAATGCCTGTGCATTAGCCAGCTGGCTGCATGCAGGGTTCCTCTTCACAATCTGGGCTTGGGCAAAAGCTACTCTGGAGACTTCCTTAAACAGAACAGGAGATTTGCTTCTATAAAACTACTATATTGTGCTTTTCCCTTGGAGTCTGCTGTTAAAAGATTCACTGCCCTTATTCCCACCAGCTCAGGATTTTTTCTACATTCTGTAGAACGGATTAGTGTCATCCAGCCTGGATGAGACGCGTCACCATTCTTTGTCTCTGTTCTCATCATCAAACTAGTGGCTGCTTTTGCTGCTGCATTTTATTTTTCAAGCTAAAAGCCATTTTTAAAAGGTCTACAGCTGAACAGTTTGCAGATTTATGGCTGTGCTATATTGAAAAAATAGCAACTCAGAAATTTCAGTGGGCTTTTCTGAACTTGGAAGAAAATAGCATTGTCTTTTGTATGTATAAATTGCATACATAGGAAGTGGTTTGCACAGCCAGACTTCTGAACCATGTGACTATCACTTAGCCAATTCACTGCCCACTTCCTAAGGCTTGACATAAGCAGATTTTCTATTTTAAGTTGCCTCAATTTATTGTCAAAACAAACTCCCTAGTAACTTTTTTTAAGCTGCAATATTCGTCCTTTTCAGAGGAGATACAATTTATCTGAATAATATCTATGATTTTCTGAAACCAGTGGTTTCTAAAGCATAGTTTTTCNTGCAAGTTGAAAATCTGAACAATTTGCCTCTTCGTTTCAGTATTCATGTGAAGTTACAAATCACAACAAATAAAAGTTTCTGAAAATATTGTTTCTAGGTTCTATTCTTGCCTTCTAAAATATTCCTGGTAAAGGTGTCAGGGAGACTCATTGTTACTAACATCTACTTACAGATCCATACACCTTCACTTCTATATAGATATATCTCTATGTGTTTGTATGTGTATGTATATATATATAAATGCCTGTGCATTAGCCAGCTGGCTGCATGCAGGGTTCCTCTTCACAATCTGGGCTTGGGCAAAAGCTACTCTGGAGACTTCCTTAAACAGAACAGGAGATTTGCTTCTATAAAACTACTATATTGTGCTTTTCCCTTGGAGTCTGCTGTTAAAAGATTCACTGCCCTTATTCCCACCAGCTCAGGATTTTTTCTACATTCTGTAGAACGGATTAGTGTCATCCAGCCTGGATGAGACGCGTCACCATTCTTTGTCTCTGTTCTCATCATCAAACTAGTGGCTGCTTTTGCTGCTGCATTTTATTTTTCAAGCTAAAAGCCATTTTTAAAAGGTCTACAGCTGAACAGTTTGCAGATTTATGGCTGTGCTATATTGAAAAAATAGCAACTCAGAAATTTCAGTGGGCTTTTCTGAACTTGGAAGAAAATAGCATTGTCTTTTGTATGTATAAATTGCATACATAGGAAGTGGTTTGCACAGCCAGACTTCTGAACCATGTGACTATCACTTAGCCAATTCACTGCCCACTTCCTAAGGCTTGACATAAGCAGATTTTCTATTTTAAGTTGCCTCAATTTATTGTCAAAACAAACTCCCTAGTAACTTTTTTTAAGCTGCAATATTCGTCCTTTTCAGAGGAGATACAATTTATCTGAATAATATCTATGATTTTCTGAAACCAGTGGTTTCTAAAGCATAGTTTTTCACTCAGTGTGACAAAGTCAATTCAGATTGTGCCACACCAGCAGCAGCCCATGCTGGCTCGAATGTTGCTTTCCCAAGAGTCCCTCACACCTGGTACATACCTGCCAGTCCTTCCAGTGGTGTGTGTCCAGCTTCCCAGCCTCCCCCACAGCTGATGTGTCCCCAAGGCCCTTGGCCTGCCAGCCTGCAATACACTGTGGCAGAGGCCAGAGGGTGGCACATCATAGCTAAAAGCTCCAGCACTGTTTGCTTTAGATTGGAGGGGTTTCATTACCCCAGCAGATGTAAAATTGCCTCATGGCCAAAGAGTTCTTTGGTGTCTGGGTTAGAGAGCTGCTGGTGACCCAAAGAGAGATGAACTGCCATTAACTTACAGTGGAAGTTCTGCTCCTGATTTCTCTGATGGTGGCATTGTTGCAGGGGCTTTTAAACCATGGTTAGTTTTACACTGAAGTGAGCTACCCACGTTCAGGCAGATACTCCAGACCTGCAGAGCTGGCCTCTGAGCAGACATATTCCCAGTCTGTGCCTGTGAACCTCTGGGACAAAGAATGCAGGTCGGAATGTAGGTGGGAAAAGAGGGACAGTTGCACCATATGGATGCATGTGCAGGGGGTTTTGAATGCTCTTTATTAAGTTATTGCTCATATTTATCATCATTTAAAGCCTCTCAGTGGGTTTCACTTGCTTTCATTACAGCCACTGATATAGAAGCTCTCACAGTCTGTCCAGTTTTCAGCTTGGACTGCACTGCTCAGTGTCAGAAGCTCACCCTCTGTCTGTATATAAGAGCTGCATACATGCCTCTAATGCAATAATTCACCACTTGGGAAATCAATCACTGTAGATAATCATGTTTCAGTCTTTGGATGAGAGTATATCAATTCAAATTACATTCCCATTTTTACCTGCAATTGCAAAGCAATCAGAAGAAAGAAAACCATCTTTGTAGTGGTTGTGCTGGCAATGATGACAAATAAGGCTGAGTGCTCTTTGTAGTCACTAGAGAAGTATTTTAAAGTATTTACATTACAATTATTGCATTAAAAGAGACTCATGCTTTCTCCTTAGCTCGGCACCAGTCTGCCTCTCTGCTCAGGTGCTTTCTTTCCCTTGATTTTTTTGTGACTTCGGGGAAGAACCAAGTTTGGTTTAATAGGAAGTAGTAACTCAAACTGTCCTTTCTTCAGCTCATAATTCAGCAGCTGATGCTATTAATCCATCAATATTTGTAGCCTACAGTAATGACTGTCATTTCACTAAATGCATTTGGACACCACTAGCTTTCTCTGAGGCAACAGCTTAGGCAGAGGCACTCCTTTTTCACCCATGTCATTCTTCCTGGCAGCATGCTGAGTCTCCATACAGGCCATGGAAATACACATTTTTAACTGTTTGGTAAGCATCAAATATAAGTAGAGTTTTGTTGGGGAAAAGGACAGAAGGGTACCTGTAATTAACCAAAAAACAGGAGCATTTGTTTATCAGTGGCAGTCAAATGTTTCTAAACACGGATTGAAAGACTCTCACTGAAAATACTACGGTAAGCTTCAGTCAGAATCAGTTTTAATATGCAGCTTGTGACTTTATTTTCCTCTAAAACCAGCTCTAATTACAGTAACCTGCATGGTAAGGTTCTCTATGCAAGCACCAAGTGAAGTTCTGTCATTTATGGGCAGTTTGTTTCTGGATGTTCAGCCAAGAGCCTCCACAAACTTTGTAGAAATTCTTATTTCATTTTCATGAAGGATTATCATTATAGGAAATGAGAGGCTTAAGTCTTCACACAAGTAATTATTTCTCTGGTAGAAACTGTGAATTGTCTTTTTAAGGGTTTAGCAGATAGCAGATTGAGGGAGGATGAGGTTTCCTGGAAAAAATATTTAACTCTCTGCATCCAGTGCCTAATCCATCCTCAGGAAAATCAATGACCTTTCTGCAACACTTCTTCAGCCTCTTCTCCCTGACAGCCTCTGATGGGTTAGAGGGGACAATCCCAGTCACCCAAATCAGAGCTTGCTTCTCCAGGGCTGGTGATGTGGAACTCCAGCCAGGTGTCCTGACTCTGAGCTGAATACTGAACGTTTGCCCCCTCTCCAGCCATGCTGCAGTGACTCCACACCCTGATGGTGCCACAGCCCTCAGGATGTGCAAGCCATCAGGACCAGCTCATGGTGAGCTCTCACACAGCTCACGGCCACAGAGGGTGCTGATACACCAGCTCTGTGTGAGGGAAGGGGGAATCTTGGGGCCAAACACAGAGGGGTGCAGAGTGAGTGAGTCAAGATAAGGCAGGAGCCTGTTGAATTATTTAATAGAGCTAAGAGAAAACATGTCCAAAGCAACCATTTGTGCCTGTTTGCAGAGAGACTGCTGTGATTTGCTGCCATTGTGTCACACTCAGCACAGGGGTGCTGGCCTGGCCCAAGGGCCCAGAGCTGTGGCTGATCACAGGACAAACTAATACATCTTACTGCAGAAGGTGTATTTCATTTCCTGGGCTGGAGTCATTTTTGGGAAGTAGGAGGCCTGTAAGGAGCTTTGCTCTCCAGAGAAGCTGCACTCATGCAAACAAATGAATTTTTGGAGAACCCCAAACCAGATGAAGCTGGCAGGGATCTCCAAGCTTGCCCAGTGCAAGCCCCACTCATAGCAGGGCTGCCTGGAGCAGGTTTCTTTAGGTCACAGCCATCTGCAATCACCAGACACCCAGCCTGGGGCTGCAGGAATAAGCCCTGCCAGGTAGGGGACTCCAGGGAAGCTGTGTCTGCTCACAGCAGCAGCTGCAGATGGAGGCAGCCACTGCCTCAGCTGCTTCCTCCCTGTGCTGAGAGCAAGGCAGGGGCCGGGGGCTGGAGGAAGGGGAGCTGTAGGTGTATGGGGAGGGAAGGCTGGGTGCTGCTGCTCTGCCCTGCTCCACCTCCTCAGAGCACAACTCCTGCCTCTCTTGCCTCACCTCACCTTTCTGAGTAGTCATGAAGAGCAGCCATGTTTCACCCCAACACCAGCTCGTCCCTGAGTGCACAGCCCCAGAGCCTCCTCCAGCAGTCCCACAGTCTTGGGCTGCATTAACTACAGGCACTCATCACTCTACCACCAGGGACTGTGGGGATCCCAATGCCCCCAGTGTATCCCTGTGAGTCCCACCATCTACAAGGAAACTTAACATATACAAAGAATACAAAAGCTGTCTCAGGTGCCAGGCTGGGGGTGGAAGTTTGCCTTCACCCAGCTTACAAAAACTTTGCTTGCTCTTGACTTTCATCTTGTTCCCATCATTTTTAGCAGCCCATGAGAGGAGAGCAGTGGGGACACCAGCCCCAGCTTAGTTCCAAAGTTGCATGGGGCATCTGCCTCTCCCTCAGCCCCCTCAGCCAACCCACAGGTTATGAGTACCTCAAACACCAGGGAGGGCACAGGAGAAGCCACGCAGCACGAGTCTGACTGACTGCAGTCACATATTGTGACAATCCAGTAACAGGGCACACTGATCAGACATCCTGGACAATGAAGGAGCTCACTGGGAGCAGTCACACTTCTGATGCCATCTCACCATGAATATATTAAAACAAGTACCAATTTCATGGCAATGTTTATTCCAAGGCACCACTTCCCACTGGGGACCCGGCCACCTGTTACAGGCCACAACTGCCACTTCAGGGAAGGAGAAGTCATCTGGCACTTGCAGGACAGCTCCTTACATGACTGCCAACAGCCTCCCCTTCGTAACTACAGCTATGCTGAGCGACCCTGAGTGAAGGCTTCAGGCAGAAAATCTGTATGGGGGACTTGGTGACAGCTGGATAGGGACACAGGGTCTCACAGCCTCAGCTGTGGAAATGGTTTTGAGAAGGAAAAGCTGCGGGGCAGGGAAGGCTGAAAATGCCACATGTTAAGGAGAAGGGCAGGATGTGCCAGCAGAGCAGGGCTTGGCTCACCCTGTTCCTGTGCCTTGTCACCATGCACGAACCCACGAACTGGTGGATGCAGCTGGGGACAGAGAGCTGGCCATGGAAATTGGGACTAATTCTCTCTATATATGTGGTTTTGATAGATTAGGCAATTAACAAAGTGCACTGCAGCACACAAGAAGTATTAAAAAAAACAAAGATAAAAAAAAAGAAAAATTGAAGACTAGGCCCATGAATCTGTGTCCTGGAAAAAAAAAACAAAACACAACCATTTTTTAGAGAGAGATTTAGATCTTGAATCAGCTGCAACCTCAGCCCAGTGCTGCCTTCTGACTTTGCCCTGCTCTAGCCAGGACAGCTTGACACTGTCCCCTGACATCATGCAGTGGTGTGGCAGAGACCCTATTCCCCCACACTCACACTTCACTAACCATCCTCCATACCTTATGCCCTATTTCTTCCCCCAGCCTCTGCTCAGGATTTGCTTTGTTTTTTCTGGTCATGTTGCCGAGGCAACCAGATCCAGTCTCAGTTCCACATATCACCTTGATTATGAAGTTTAGCTAATCCAGCCCCCTCTGCCCTCAAACTGCCTCCCTGATAGGCCCCCAAACTCTCACTGTTCCTTCAGGCATGGACCTTCCCCACCTCTCCAGCCCCCTTTCTTCACCTTTATGATATGTAAGTAACTCTCTTTCCAGTGGGGATGGACACATGAATTCACTGCTTTTGTGAAAGTGGGGGCCTTTGTTTTCCCTTCTCACACCTGAGTCCCCTCAAGGGATGTACTCCCTTGGCATCAGTGCCCTGCAGCTTCTATGCTCCTTACACTGTGGATAACTCCTGCACCTCTGTGAGGATCTGTGTATTCTGATCTTCTGAAGAATGACCCACAGAGAAGGGCTGGTTTGGAAGCCTTTCATTTCCTGCCTCTTTCTGCCTGCACTAAAAGGCACCTAAGCCCCCCCCCGTGTGTTAATGTGTTACAAGACTGTGGGCAGGTCATTCTGGATGCGTGCTCCTCTTTCTTCCTTCATACAATATATCTTACTGCTCCATGTATGGCTCCCTGCTTTTCTGTTTGGCATTAAGGATTCTATCTGAGCTTTCATGGGATATCACAGCACCCAAAATCAGAGCGTGCTAGCTAAGGCAAAGGTTTCACACATCAGAAAAACAGATGGATCCTTGTATCCTCCTGAAACCCAGATCCCCACATCTATAAAAGTATCTAACCAAATTAAACAGCCCTCCAGATTCCTCTGTCAAAGTCAAGATGCAGAAAATATTCCTGGTAGTTCTGCAGTTAACTCTCAAAAGGCAAAAGCTTTCCAAACTTCAGGTCTATGCAGAGCTTCTCAATCACACACATGCAGGTACTGGGTAGGTGACACGTTAAACAAGTGAGTGAAAACCTGCCCTGGAGACCAGGTAACAAACAGCCCTCACGATGAAACTGTGGAATTGCTGATGGGAAGTGTGTGTGACTGGTTCCCAAAGTTCAGCTGGTTGCTTGATGGGCTGAATGTGACTGTCCATCAGGAGAGGAGTTGAGATGCCATTCAATTTGAGTCAAATGGAAGTGAAACTGCAGCAACTGAAGTGCCTGAGTATGTTTGTGCAGGGAGCTCTGTGGGGGTGAGGGGTGACTGGAGGGACACCAGCTCAGGGGACAACTGGCAGCAGGTCTCTTCAACCAGCCCAGAGTAACTCAGCAGATGACCCTGAGATTAAATAAAAAGGACTCTTTTATTAAGCTTACCTTTAAGTTTCCTATTTGCTTCCCACAAACTGTAGGAGCCTTGAAAGAAGCACTTTGTGCCTTGCACAAAGCAAAGGCCACACAGCACTGTATGGGTGACTTTAGTTAGGATGGAGCATCACCCAGCCCCGATTCTGAAAATGCTCACAAAGATTTGGAGCAACTACTGTAACTGCCTGCAGGTCAGTTCTACAGAAGGGAGAATGCATTTGGCAAAAATCAATCCATCAGTAGTTGCTTTGTAATAGTAGCTGGACCAGAGATAAATGGCAGAAGGCAAAAAAATTGAGTGTTTAACAGCAGAGCCACCAGATTTTCACTATCCCACAAAGCTGCCAAGTAGTTTTGGTGACAAGTAATATGAACTGCAGTCACTCATCACCTTTTTAAGTGTTATCAGCCAGAAACCGAGAAACAGAAGCTGTCAGTGCACAATGATGAGCTGCCTCACTCCCCTCGTGGAGATATGCACTGCCACAGATACAGGATTGCCAAGCAGTCTCCCACTGCCAGCTTCTCCCCACTGGCTGTGATCTCTCTGCATCCTGATCAAAAGGCTACAGCTCTGTCAGAGCCAGCTCTGGATGTCACCAGGATTCACCTGTGGTACCTGCGGTGAGTGGATGCAAAAGAACCATTTTCCATTTGTTCTTGTGGGTGCAATTCCTCTGTCACACTGGGGAACGCAGCCAGGGCAGCCCCAGCACAGCACAGTCACGGTCATGCTGCTTTTTTTTAGCCATCAAACTGATTCCAGCAATGTTAATAAACAGACAGAATTAGGACAGTTCCTCATTGGAAAACAGCAACTCCTGCTCTCTTCCCAGTCTATAATCAAGTCTGACAGTGTAAATTGCTGTAAGGAAACCAGTCTGTTTGGGCAGAGGACATTGCAAACCCATGGTGGGACATTGAGACAGTTGGCAGCTCTGCATAGCTGCATTCGGCTCTTCAAACAAATCCTCCAGAAAGGAAGGGACACTTACCTGGTGTCACAGAACCACTCTGTAATTTGAAAAACATCATATTAAGATCATATTCAAGGCTATTCTTACCCTTCCCTTATTTCAGGCAAGCCCACAGCCTATCTGAACTCATTTGCTGAGCAATGCAAAGCTGTCACTTGAAAAGGTGACCCGAATACTCAAACAAATGAAACCTTGAGAAAAGTTCTGTAATTAAGTATCTCACCTTTTATTTTGTTCATTTACACTTCTGGCACTGACAATTCTTTGAAGATATTTATTTTTATGTAAAGACCAAACTTCATTAAAGCAATCATAAGCCAATTAAATAATTTTACATCACTTAAGTTTCAGAAAATGTACAACACTTTCATACATTATAGGCTTGACCGGTTGGAAATGGAAATGGCACATATTTGACACGGTTAAGAAATGACTTGGACAACCCAGCAAACTGTTTTGCCAACACCTGTTTTGTACTGAATACCATAACCCATGCCCAGGGATTGCAGTGTGCCCGATGGCACCATGTGCACATAATTCAGCACGGAATTATTACCATCAACTTGGTCCCCAATAATGTCTCAAATATTCTACATGGCATTTGTCACACAAAGATCCGGTTAACCATTTTGTAGAGGAGTGAAATTCACAATGGAAAGCAGAGACATGACTCGTGCCACTTCCCAGCGAGGTCCCGGACCAGCAGGACACTGAGCACATGGAGAATATCAAGCACATGGATAATCCTGTCAGTTTCACGGGGACTGTTGGACACTTGAAATCAAACAGATGGCAGGCGTGCACTAGGCAGGGCCTGCAGTGTAACACAGCATCCCAGCACCATGAAACCATCTCCTTTCACACCTGCTGAGGATCCATGAAGTTTCTCCTGCAGAAGTCACGATGATGGTCATACATTCAGTCCTCTCGGAAGTCTGTGTAATGTTTAAGGCAGCAAGAGAAATTTGCCTTTATTTTAACACTTCAGAAACAGATGGTTCCTTTAGAAATAGGTGGACAATATTCATAATTCATCAGTGTGCTCCTTATTTATATAAATATGATGAAAGGCCAAAGCAAATTCTGACAAA
>VZUA01038332.1:3407-22614 GCA_013401035.1 Horornis vulcanius
TTTTTAACAGTGAATTGGGACCATATGTTAGCTATAAGATACTTCGTATCAAAGAGATCTGATAGTCATTCAGGAAATCATAGCAGCATTAATTTTCTAATAAACTCAGTACATTGTACAGCTTAGCAAACAGGCAACAGATCTTTAGGAGCACAATAATTGCTGGGATTCTAATTAATTAGTTAATTAATATAAAAATGAATAGAAGAATCCTTTATGAATACATCTTTTTTCTTCAGTCACTTCCTGTTTTGCCAGCACTTTTCTTCTGCAAAATGTATTTGTTTTGACAGCACCATTAAGCAACCTTGTGAAATTAATTCCAGCACTCAAAATAAATAGTACACTTGTCCAAAGGTAGGCTGTAGTCTTCCAGTAGGCTTAATTCATGTTTGATTTCATTAAGAGTCATAGATACATCCATCAGTTGATACTTTAGGTATCTGATATTGTATAGATTTTTAACCTTAGAAATATTTGACTGAAACTTCTAATTATTTTGCACATGTGTGTGTACACGTGCACAAAAAAAGACATAAATCACAGGCTTCAAGTCTCTCTATTTCATAGAATTGAGCATAATGCCTCCCAGGTAACAAGCAGTAGGACCAGAAGAAATGGCCTCAAGTTGTATCATCCCTGGTTTAGATTGGATATTAGGAGAAATGTCTTCAGTGAAGAGGGTTGTCAAGAACTGGAACAGGCTGCTCAGGAGAGTTGAGTCATCATTCCTGGAGGTATTTAAAAGATGTGTAGATGTGACATTTAGGGACATGGTTTAATGGTTAACAATTGGATTTAATGATCTTAGAGGTCTTTTTCAACCCAAACTATTCAGTGATCCTATGATACACCCCACATTAAGTAATGGTGGCATACCTTGTCATAGCAGTGCTTGTTCTCTCAATATGTGTGGGAAGAATGCAAAAACAGCCAGAGAAAAACCAAAAGAATTTGAACAGAGGGTGCTGCAAATCATCCAGGTATATGTGTGATCAGGGCAGACTCTGACTTGCAAAGGGGGCTCTGGTGATACGTGCCAAGGTGTTGAGCATAAAGATAAATTAATGACATGATATTGTTGGATCATTGCAATTTTAAGATTGGTCAAACTTTACTGCATTTAAGGTGCTTACTGATAAAATGATAAAATTTTAAGTTTAGTCACTTTTTTCTTACACAACACCTAATAATGTAAATGTCCCGTTCCTTTCCCACCGAAGAACTGGTATTTTTATACATTTGAAGATCTGCCTTCTAGAACTGTTGATAAAACAGTTTCTAAAGTGTAGCTTAATCTCTTCATCTGCAGCAAGTCAGATACATCTTTCAGAAGAAATCAATGGCCCTAATTCACATCCACTGAGAAATGTGATAGGCAGGAAATCCATAGATTGTGCAGAGCCAGGAGCAATGCAGAAATGTAAAACTCATGCTTCATATTCTTCATATGAATGTTTCATATTCTTCATATGAAGAATATGTATCATATTCTTCCTCAGCCTCAAAATCCACTTTTTATACCTCCCAGTGGACTCCAAGCAGTTGCTTCCACACTAGTCTTAGAGGGACCCTGGATGAGGAATTTAGGGGATCTGAGCTTAAATATACCTGTCATGGTTACAGAGCAGCAAAAGTGAAACAGTCATTCCAGTCACCAACCAGGAAAAATTACACAAAGAAAAACATTCTGTAGGTACCCATTGGTTATGGAGACAGGTTTCTGTGCACTGTCAAAACTATCCAAAATTTTTGAAAGAAGGGATTATGCAGTGCTCTCTGCCTGTTGACTCAAACATCTACTTCAAATGCACAGCAGAAGAATGTGTAACACTTAAAAGAGAAACATGAGGATTACCTCTGAATTTTAATAAACTACAGGTGCACGCAAAACTTTGATATTGGGCAAAGTTACCCACAGGTTGTCTCAGCCTGAGAGGATCAACTTTCCTGTCTCCTGGACATGAAAGTGAGGTGGGACTCACCTTGTCTTGTTTTGCTTTGGGTTCTCTAACATGTCCCTTCTAGATTCCTGTTTCTTTGGACTATCCTATATAGGAAGAAGAATGCTTCACATTCAGCCTAATCACAAAAAACCCTTGTCATTCCATAATTTGAAAAACTGATGTCATTGATTTTGCTGATGTCATGTCTCCGTCACACACCCAGGCATGTGGCAAGTGTGTTATTAATGAAAACTTGTTCTGCAGGAAAAAAAACCTTCATTCAAATCACATGTGATTTTTCAGAGATAATCCTAAATGATTACTCCTGACCAAAACTACAGGTAACATCCTGTGATCTCTGATCTCTTGTTAATTCAATTTAACTCTGGCCATTCTTATTCATATGTGCTGTATTTGGGAATAGACTGATTAATGCTGCAATTTCACCTGATGGATTGCTGCTTTGTGGAAGGCAGTTTTCTGTCAAAAGGCAATAAATTATATTCTTGATGCCCTATAATAATTAAAAGTTTAAAGGAGCTGATAACAGGGATTAAATCACAGTCATAAACAAATGAGAAATTAAAGCAAATAATTCCTGCAGCAGCTGTTCTATAATTACAAGTTTATCGACAAAAACAAAATTACTTGTCTTTGGGCAAAAGCAGACTGGGGTTTTTTTAAAATTTTTTTGCTTAGCACAGCAAATCTGTGTCAGAGATTTATCTTTTTGGGAAATAATAGGGACTCAAGCATAGATGTCCTTCTGGGGATTTCCTAAAGATTAGAGACTGCCTTCCTTCTTCCCCCCTCTAAATCTTGCACAATCTATCACAAGTTCTGTGTCATCTGACACAGGGAAATTTGGGAAAATACAGAGCAGCTCCCTGCCCTCTCTATTACTCCCTGACTACACCATGTGTAGGTGGTGCAGGCAGAGGCAGACACACTCCTTTGGTTAATGGCCTGGACAGCAGTGGTGGCACAGAGTTGCACAGCAGAGCTGACATTACACCCCTTGTTCACATACCCAGTCTGGCTAAGCTCCATCTACTGTGCAGGTAAAAGCATGGCTAAATGCAGCCCCTTGGTATTGAAAAGGGAAGTGGGTGGAAAGATCCCACCAAAGTCTTTAGATGAGGATGAAGAGCTGAGATATGACATCCTGAACTACCTCAGAAAGGCAGGGAGGGCAGTGGTGCAGGCCAGCTCATGCATGGTGAACGTGGCAGCTCAAGCTGCATTTTCACTCCTGCTTTGCACTGTCCCAGGATGAACAAATTTTGTCTCTTCACTGGGGAGCACACATCTGGGGGTCCTTAGGCACCCTGAGGGGGTGAGCTCTCTCTCAGTGATGAATCTCTGACTGGGCACTGCTTGCTGCACAGGGAGGAGATGCTCCCCAGCCCCACCAAGCCCCGAGGCCATGGCTGAAATCCAGCCACCTCTGCACCAGGGTAGGCTGGGTCAGCAGGAGCTCCATCACCTGCCAGCCCACTCAGACCTGCTCACAGAAGCCAAGCCCAGACACAGAAATACGTTTTCTATATTGAGAAATAAACACAAACTCAAGAACTCATCATGTGCAGGAAAGTTCAGGAGCCTCAAGCCTCTTTAAAAGGTTCACAGGATGGTTAGGCCTGGAAGGAACCACAGTGAGTCATCTGGTCTGACCTCTCCACTCAAGATAGGATCATCCTAGAACATATTGCACAGGACTGTGACCAGATGGTACTAAGTTCACTAACAGCAATCTTTTTTTTCTCATGTTTAATTGAAATGCTGTCTTTTAAGCAGAATATGTACAGCATCATTAAACATTTTGTAATCAATGAAAAAATGATGAAACTTGAATTTTAATTTCTCTTTCAGGGCAAGAAATGGGAAAATGCAGTTCTTTGTTCAAGTCCTAAGCAGAAGTTTTTAATCTGGTTCCTCAGATGGGGGAGTCTGTTCCACAACTATGTTTTCCCAATGTTGCAACAGAGCTGTACTGCTGTTTTTTAGTTCACATCTCATCTTTAATTTTCTAAAACTGTCATTATAGGACACGCAATGAACTCAGGCATGCCCAGCCATCAGGTCAGGAAAGGAAGAAGAAAGTTTATTTCTTACTTCAGTTTATATAGATTTTGGACAATGACCGGGGATTGGAGGATGAAGGTTGCCACCTCTCCAACCACTAGAGTCAAACTAGAAGTCCATCAAGTTTCTCCTTCCCAAGAGAGGAACGTAAACAATAAGAGAAAGTTGCATAAACAATATTTTGTTTACATGAAAATGTGTGAGAAACTCCATTACAAAAATGTAAATATCAGTAGGCTAAAATGAACAGGGCGACATAAAACAATATAAAGATATTCAAAGACAGAAAATAACATGAAGATTACCCCTCATGAATGGCAACACTTTCGACAAGCTTCTGTGTTTACCAACAAAAGTACCTGGTTAAGCCTGTTTACTGTTCTCCTCTAACTTGCAGCATAAGTAGCTGACTCACTGCTGAAGTTATTATAAGAAAACCCAGTAAAACCTTCAGGAAACTCCACTAGAGCAATATCTCAGGTCCAGAACAGAAATGACTTCTGTAACGTAAGGTGCATTGACCCCAGCTAATAGTTAAGCTTAAGCTGATCACTCACTTCTTTAGTAGGACAAGGGAGAATCAGAAAAGTAAGGCAAGAAAAACTCATAGGTCAAGGTGAGGACAACTGAAAGTGAGGGAAATAGAAAAAAAGCAGTCAAGTGATGCAAAGGCAATCACTCACCCCCTCCCACAAGCAGACGGCCCCCCTGGTCTCTGAGCAATAACTTCTTTGGAGAGAAAAAACCCTGGTTTTGCTGCTGCCCATGATGTTTTAGAGTATCCAATATCCCTCACATAGTTAGGAATATCATTTTGGCCACCTGAGATCCACTGTTCTGGCTGTGTCTTTTCCCAACTGCCTGCCCACCCTCAGCCCACTTACTGGGGGGGCAGAGTCAGGATCAGAAAGTCTCTTTGCAAGCTGTGCTTAGCAATAGCCAGGACACTGGTGTGACACCAACACTCCTGTGGGCACAGACCTGATCCACAGCACCATAGGGGCTGCTGTGAAGGAGGTTAATCCCTCCCAGCCAGACCTAGCACAAACTACTGTACAGTTTCCTCACTGGTTTCCCTCTCTAGCTTGCTCTGTGCACATACTGGCTCAGTCTCAGCACTGTAGGAAGCCCTGCAATGACTCTTTCCACTCCTATTCAAAATACCTCAAACAGATGCCTGGGGCAACCTGAGGAGCACCATATAAAATCCTCTCTCTTCCTAGCTGGGTTGGGCATGCTAGGCAGGATATGTCAAGCACCATGGGAACAAGCAGATTTTGCTTGTATCTGGTAGAAAATTTGGGTGTGAGAAAGATTTTGATTAATAAAGAAGGGTATGGTGTGTCTGCGGTTCTGATGGCTGAGGGCAGCTGCTAGAATTGTGAGGGCACACCTTGGTATAGAGGCCCTTTTAAATTCTGAGCCTTTAGTCAGAACATTCAGCCCTGTCTGTCCCTCATTTCCCAAACAAAACATTTCTCTCTAGAATTAAAGAAACTGGCGAGACTTGAATCAAACCTTGTTTACCTATAACTGTCCAGCCCCTACTTCAAGCAGGCATAGACACAGGGTGCCAGGAGGAGAACAGGACTCTAGGAAGGACAGCTATCCTTTTGGCTAGACATAAAACAATGCTGTGCTTGTGTGGTTTTAATGGTGCCCGTGCTGCTGTGGCTGACAGACTTGTCTGTCTGCACCTCCCATTAACACTTTGTCTCTGGGTATATCAGAGGTTTCTTTGCCCAATATGGATCTCTTCTGAAACATCTATTTCTGTGGCATTTGCACTTACTTCTGTCCTCTCTGAAAACTCCAGCTTGAACAATGCTTCTGGCCATCTGGGGATTACAGTTCTCACTTTGAGCATCTAAATCCATGAAAGAGGGCAGCCCAGCCTGGAGAGGGAGAGACTGGAACAAACATCTTTTGTGTAATGATAAAACTGAAGATGAGAAAGAGTCAGAGTATCTTAAAAGATGCAATTGCTCACAGAATGGATTTTTCTTCCTATTTATTTTTCTTTCTCCAGTTCTGAGCACAAGTGATTGCTATTCAATAGTAAGAAGGCCAGACTGACTCATTAAATGGAGCCACTGCTCAGTTTGAATTCTCTGGGCTATGAGAAATCACTTCTTGTCCATGCAAGATCATTGATGATTTTCCCCACCTCTGTGAGGCAGAAGGCAAATCCAAAGACAGGCAAAACCCCAAGCCAGCATACTCCATCATCCTGTAATGTTTGTGCCCCTACAAATTCTTGGTGTACTGGATAATTGATCAGACAGCTGACAACTGGTAAATGGTTTGAACACTGGGAGCTCACAGGTTGTTGTTGGATCATCACCCTCTATCCATGCTGCAGTGTTTTCATGTAGAAGATGCACACACAGATAAAAGTATTTTGGTGTTTAATTTTCTGGGTAATAATTCCTGTGAGTCTGCCTCAGCTGTTCTGCAGTTCCAGGGTCACCCTGCCCTAAAGTACCAACAGCAATGCCATGCAGGGTTCAGCTGGAGCCTGTTCTGTGCATCTCTCATATTTGACATGAAAATGTATCCACAGAAGGAGGACATCAAGTGAACATCCCCCAAAGCAGAGTGACCCTGACACTGAACAGAAAGCAGAGACCAGGATTGCTCTCTCTCCCTTCCTCCCAGAGGAACCAACATCATCTCTGAGCCAGGGGAATGCAAAGGATTTGTGTTTTGAGTGTTTTTGATTGTATCCCTCCAACTCAGATACAATGTTACTGAAGCAAGGCCAGAAGATTACATCCAAATGAAATCAGACTGGCTGATAAAGATCAGCTCAGATGATCTTGAGTTCAATTAATCTTTTCTGGAGCACAGTTTCTTCGTCACAGGGATATCCTTTCTGTTCTGTTTGAAACTGGGGAAAAACTGAAAGTTAGCAAAAGAAGATAATACAAAGCTGCTCTTCAGCATATACCTTTGTGTTTCAGAAACATTCATGTCGAGAAGAACAGATTTTTCTGTCCTTCCACATCATTCCTTCAAAACCAGAAGTTTTATGACTGTTTCTTCCATTCCCAAGAAAGCAGCACAGGCTAACGTACATTCCTTGTGAAGGGATTTGGTCATAGATATTTAATAGATAAAGCACAGAGTGAGTTACCAAAGATCACTACACACACACTTTCTATTTTTTTTCAACTAACAGCCACATGGTTTATGTTAGGTGGCCCAAGAGTCAATGCTACCATACTTTTTATCACCCCATTGCACTCGAGGTGATAGTATAGAGGCTGGATGGATTCTTGATCCATGCCAGTCCAAATGAAGAGGTTTGCTTTAGTTTATTCCTTGAGACACTGAGTAGTTGCTGTGTCCTTGTCACAGCATGATGGACCTGGGTTCTTCCCACTTAGACATTGACCAGTAACCATGTCCACATGACCAATCCTATCAAACTCAGCAGGATTATTCCCATGGGCAATTACTCACCACACCAGCACCATTGTTGAAACATAACTGAATATTCCTTTTTCAAACCTTTCCCGCTTTCTGAATGCATTACAAATCTTCACTGTACAGAGAAGTTGTTAGTGCTTTCAGAAAATTTGTTTCATATAATTTTGTAAACATGATGAAAATAATTTAACACAGAGCATTAATAACTCCTGTGTAATTCCAGTCTTAAAGCAATATTCATTTTATTGTATGGATTAAATGTGCAAGAAATTGGTTGCTTTGCATATAATACTTGACATCACTTAGGTTTCCCATAGGGAATTTTACTGCACACATTAGCAATTGTGTATTTAAGACACGAAAGCAAATTATTTCTCTAATCTTTAGTGGAGTTTCATATATTTTTGAGCTGCATGAGTGGGTTGTTTTATTCCAGTTCATGTACTCCTGACTTTCACCACCAGCAACCCCTGCTCTGGCTTCTGCCTCAAGGAGCCAGTAGGAAGCATCATGGATGATGATGAAACCAAGGATCTCTCCGGATTCATAGTGGCCAGATCCTCACATATCCCTTTTTAATTTTTTGGTCAAATAGCCATGACTGTCTCTTGATGGGTTTAATCTGCAAATAAGTGCAGAATAGAGGTGCAAACAGGTTGTCAAATTGCACCAGGCCTGGGGCATCACCTATTGCAATGACTGAGAATGGGTGGCATGAGATGCCTTAGGCAGAGCTGCTGCCCACTGTGCTCTCCTTGGCAGAGCCTGGCCTCCCTTCAGCCACACCACAGCTCTGCAGTGTTATGGGACAGGAGGCTGCACGTGGAGAGAGCAAACAGCTTGTGCACAGGCCTGTCCCATGGAAAAGAGGGAGGGAATTCCTGGACATGCTCACTTCTTAGAAGAACAAAACTATATCTGTCCAAAGGGTAAAGGATCCTCATTTGTGAGTTCTGTCCTGTTTGCCACTCCCTGTCTAGGCCCATCACAGCCTGAATCTGTAACATTGTGAAAGTTAATGGAGGTTATGTAATGTAATGTACCCACAGTGTCTCCTAAAATAGCAAAAAAACTAGGAAGAATTGCAATTCTAATCCCTTGTTACTATATCTTCTGCTGCTAAAGGATGATAGGAAGGAGCCATTTTAATTTTTTGAAGTATTACTCCTTTCTTTGTCTGTCCATAGATTGTATCACTTCTATTCTCTGAGATGTCTTGCATATAGTGGAATTACTTTCAACTGCCTTAGGTAAGTTTTTCTAAATCTGATTATTGCAGAACAAAGACCATCAGAAAAAGCAGCTAAGGGTCATCTTCTAACCCCCAATAAGTCTCTGACATTGGAAAGATGCTTTACCCTTGCTACAGTCAGTCATTGCTCTTACTTTCACTTAGCATAAAAGACAATTCTTAAAAGCATTCATTTTGATTTCTCAGAATTAAAGTGTGGAACCTTCCATGTGTCTTACAGTGGAGATAACTTCAAAGTATAAAAATTGCACCATGATCTTTGGATCATTTTCTCTTGAATCATTTTATCTTGGTTGCTGTTTCTCCTAAAAGGTTCACAATGCTTGGAAAAGGAAACAGAAAGAGCTAATTGTATGCCAAGAAAGCTTCATAATTACTTATTTCAGCCAATAAAATAATTGATCCAATTTGGCAAGAGTTTCACACTCTAAATTTTCACTCGAAATGGATGATTTAGTGCTGTGCTTTCCCCTAGACACATTGACTTCCAGCTACAGCCAGGAAAATGGGCTGCCTTAGCTAGGTTAGTACCTACAGGAAATATCTCTTGCTGCTCAAAAGTGCTGTATATTTTTGCACTGATGACTGCCATGACAACTAGGAGTCAAGGACACTGGAGAAATGATCCCAGCTGTGCCACTAGCTGAGAGCTGCTCAGCTCTCCATGGGATTTGCAGAACATGTAAGGGGTTTCCAGGCTTGGTTGCACTGGGAAGTTTGCACAGGTGTCTGTGGTTATTGCTGCTGTCTCCTGGAGGAGGAGAAAGGAGATCAATGAGCTTGCAAAGATGCTCAGCTCATGTCTCCTCCTTCTAGGACCTGCTGCCCTTGGGATTGGGAGTATGAGCAGCCCTCAGCCAGTCACACCCAGCCAAGAGGGACAGTGGGAGAAAGTCGAAGGTTTCCAGAAACAATCTCTTGTAAATGAGACCAGAAGCAGGCTTGTCCCATGCAATCCCAACCAAGACTGCAGGACTGGGGTTAGGGCTTTACGTGGAACAGAGCCTAAATTCTCTCTCTGGAGGTGGACAGGGCCAGTCAGAGGTGCTGGAGCTGCCATGCTGATTTGCTGCAGACCAAGCAGAGCTCTGGAAATGCTGCACAAGATTTTCCAACAGCTTCTGCTCTGAAACACCACACCTCTGCTGTGACTGTGCAAAAATCAAACTAAAAAAGGCACATCTCTCCTGTAGCAGCTTGATTTAGCACTGAACAGCTCTGCAGAGCATTAAGGTAACTTAAATCTGGCTTTACAGTATTTTCAAAATACCTCTGTGCATAGTTTCAAGGGACTTACAAAAGTCAGTGTTATGACACACGAAACCTCAAATGAGGATTGTTGGGCTGGTGGAAATACGGTTTCTTAATCTCCTATTAACAAAATGCTACTTCTGGTGAAGTAGCAAAGAGTGAGTAGCTGCTATTGCTCTTAGTATCCATTCAGTATTCTTGTGCTATTTCAAAGGGACCAGTAATACTACTTTTCCTTTAAGTTCACGAGTGCTTGTGTTACAAAATGACTTTACTAGCTCTGGTAGATTATTTCTTCTCAGTAATGAAGCAAGAGACAGGGAAAGAGAAAAGATGAGAAAAACAGGAAGAAAAGCAGTGATATTGTGTGCTGCAATTAGAGAGAGAAGAGACTCAGATCTCTGCTGAGGGCACTGGAATTACAGACACTGCCAGCAGCAAACCACTGGGACACCATCAATGAATCCTGTGTATAAAGCAGTTTTGGAGTCTACCTTGTTTCTTCTTTGACCTCCAAATAATAACAGGCCAGAAGCTGGTAAAAATCTAGCACAGGTATCCTTGGCAATCTAATGACAAAGGCATACCTGACAAGCCCAATATAAGGGCTTGTATTTTTGGTGATGTAGCATAGCTAATATAGACAAGGAGTAATACCACTTGGGTTCAGACTGCTCAGTTTTCAAAATCTTCCTTCCTTCCTTCCTTCCTTCCTTCCTTCCTTCCTTCCTTCCTTCCTTCCTTCCTTCCCTGCCTGCCCTAGCAGTCAATATTTGAAGAGCACATTCAGTTCAGAGATAAAGTACCACCACCCCTGTCCCACAGCCAGTTAATCCACTGCCTTTGCTCCTAACTGCTTCTGGGAAAGGGGGGATATAAATCTTCCTCTCCAACCAAACATACTGAACAATAAGTATCAGGGCTTGGAAGCAGGATGGGGGTTCCTCAAAGCAAGGTGAAATATTGTCTTCCCATTATGGCTGCAGTGGCTCAATCTGGGTCTGAAGGTAATGAAAGTGTTTCGTGCATTTAATCAGATACTGATCGATGGCTGTAATATACTGTCAACAATTTCTACCAGGGAATAAGGGTTGACTGAAATAAATCAGACTGCAGCAGACACAGTTGGAAGAAGTAAAAATTGTGTCAATATACTAGATGATTGATTCTGGTGTTGTGCCAGCATTGTCCATCATTCATTTTCAGTACTGCTAAATATTTTGTTTCTGAAATCCAGTACCATGCATTTGCAAGAGGCAGTAACATCTCACTTTTCCTCCCATGGTATAATTATACTTACTTAAAAGCCCTGAAGATGGCCTTGTTTTCCATGCTCAATAGAAAACACAAGAGATGAAACATCAAATCTTTTCTTTTAGGAGTAAAATTTCAGGGTGTTTCAGTTGCATTCAGGTAATGTGAGTTCAGTTCTTGGCTCTACCATATCATTTAGGGGTAAGTCCTTTTCCATTTATACCTTCTGTTGTCTGCCAACCAAGTTTGTGTAACTAAGTCATGCTTTTGTTTCATCATTTGTTTACATGATGAACTTTTGACATGAAGCTGCATGTGTGGACACATCTAACACACTGCAGTTCAGTTCTTTTGCTCTTAAGGATTACTGCAACATAGATTGCTATAAATAGGGAGATCCTGAGGGTTTGAAATGCAAATTTAGTGAGAAATGAAGAAAATAGTAACACCAGTCTAGCTCTGCACATGTATTGTGGAACAAATAATTTTAAAAAAGTTTATATTTTTCAGATACATTATGAATGAATGAAAATAAATTTATTAAAAGAATTAAAAGTGCCTAATCATAGAATCACAGAGTAGTTTGGGTTAGAAGGAACCTGTAATCATCATCTAGTTCAAGCCTCCTGCCATGAGAAGTAACGACTCATTTTTGAGTTCAATAAAGAGTAGCTAGCTGCTTCAAAATAGAGTTAATTTTCAAGAATGTTTTTGAGATGAATTTTTATAAATAAGCGTAAGTAATTTTATTTCATAAATAAGTTATTTCAGTTCTACTATCTTATAATTATTTTCTAAATGTATCAATTGAGATATTAACTGTGAAACTTAAGCTTTACTTTGTAACATATGGATGTGTTCATCTTATATTTAAGCTAAGCAGCTGAAGCTTGGAACAGGAAAAAGTCCTCTCCCTGGGCTTGGTGAATCAAATTAGGTGAGAATCTCAGTGGAAGAACTAAGCAGCTGATCTAGTCTTAACTTCATTCAAAAACCTTCTTAACAAACACAAATTCCTGCATTTGAGAATATCTCAACTGCCTGTGAGCTATGATACAGTGGTATCATGAAAACTTAAATTCTTGCATTACTCACAGAATTGTTTTGGTTTCATTATTATTCTGCAGCTAAAGAGAAGGGTTAACAGGAAAGTAACAGCTACTTGTCAATAGCACATTCAGCTGATTTCTTCTATGTAAAAATGTAAGGAATGTAGAATACAGGAGAGTGAATTTTGTATCCAATTATTTATGAGATAAAACAGTCCCTAGGAAGCACAGAAACAGCCCTTAATGTCAGCAACTTCACTTGCCATGACTGTTTCTATCTGAAAATAATCCCTAAGGTTTTCTGCAGTGTTACCTCTGGGGATGGGTGTAAATGAAGTTCCATCAGAACTGCCTGATCCTAGGAAGAATCACAAAATCATAGATTGTGCTGAGTTAGAAGGAACCCATCAGGATTATCAAGACCAACTCCTGGCCCTGCACAGGACACCCCAAGAGCCACACCACATGTCTGACAGTGTTGCCCAAACACCTCTTGAACTGTCATGTTTGTTGCCACTTCCCTGGGGAGCCTGTTCCAGTGCTCGACCACCCTCTGGGTGAAAAACCTTTTCCTACCCCATTTGCAGCTGGGCTCTGTGATGAATCCAGCTTTGGGAATGTATCCAGCACTGACTTGGTTCTGGGCTCCTGCTCAGCCCCTCTCCATGTGATTCCCCACCTGATCACACTAGGGGTGAGAGTAATTTCCCCTACAATTTTGAGGGATCGAAGATGTCAGAAATCCTTGTCCCAAACTGAAGAGATATAACAAATATTATCAGCTTCAAAAATCCATTAGCATTGTCTTGACTGAGTAATTTTCACTTATTGTAGCATCATTGTCCAACTTTGTTAGGTAGATCAGATAATTGTATTAAGGCTACAGGAAATTTCTCTATGCAAAGGTATGTGAACAAGCAAATGTAATCGTGAGCAATTAATTGGAAGCTATCTCTGTTACAGACTTCATATCTGAAGTAATGAAAAAGCTTTCTTAATGCAGGATGAGATGAATTAATTCCTCTCAATATTATTCTGACCATATCAGTGTCTTTCAAATGCAAATGAAATCCAGATCTGACATATTCAGAATATTAAATAAATTGCAAAGAAAATCAATGTGTTACTTAAATGCTCAACATGACAGATGTCCTTTGAGCCATGTATCTTGCAGCATTCATTTAGCTAGTTTTGAAAGTTTCCCCAAGATCTGAACTTCTTTTTTTTTTTGTTTCCAGGGAAGTTCTCAACATGGAAGTCCTCCTTGTAATCCTCTTGTTCTGACAGCACACTATCTGTAGCTACTGTAAATTTTACAACCTCAGTCTGAATGTAGATTGCAGGGGAAATGGACATGCAAAAATGGTACTAAAGCGTTTATATAAACACCATCATTAATGGGATTCTGCTCTTGAAAATGATTCACTATTCTATCCAAATCTATTTAGGTATTTCTCCTCAAAAATCCATCAACACAAATGTCTATGTCTGTGACCTTGCGAGTCTTTACCACTCTAAATGTCACCTGTGTGTCTTTATCTTTGTGCAGTGGTTGGCTGGCTTTGGGGTGGGAGTGGTGTTCTGAGGAAAGCAGCAAGCCCTGGGTCAGTGCAAGGCAGAGCTGTGTCCCTGCAGATCAGCACGCTGCCTGCTGCACGCGTCAGCTACAGGAGCTCTGCAGCAGCACTACAGGATGTTTGGGATACTGGCTGGGATTTTTGATAGGTTCTGTTTGTTTAAATGACTTCTAGAAATAATACATCTTTGCATTATCCTAGGAATAGTTGTGTTTTCCCCATTTTTTCCTAGACATCTCCCTGTGGGCAAAAAAACCTGTCTGGTTTGTTAACATAAAAACAAGATAGAATCAGGTTTGCACTATGTTTTGACTAATCTAATTCCCAGTGGTTCTGCAAATTGGTAGAAACAAAGGCCATGGTAAAGAATGATCTTCAACTGAACAAAGAGTAAATAGAAAAAAACTGGTTTGCAACAAAAAACTGTTTTTTGACTGTGAGTGGATTATATTCACTACTAATTTGCATCCATATGAGACACCAATGAAAGACATTTCTACTGGTGGATGAGGCCCCCAAATATCAATATTTGTTTGGCTGCCAGAGAAAAGCAAATAATAGTAGCCAAAGGGGATGCATTTCTTGAATTACAGCACTTTTCATTAGCTAATTCCCAGGAGGATTCCTCTGGATGTGGAGAAATGCTGACTGTGATCACATGAGAGCAGGGAATCAGAGAGAATAAGCCTCTATGAACCCAAAAGAATGTCAACACTGGATAGCCAAACAGATGTCATGCCTCTGTTCCTTTTCAGATCCAGAGGGCTGTTTCCAAATCAGAGAAGAAATAATGTATGGTGGTACTAAAACCTTTCACTTGAACCATAATTAATTAATCTCTCTGCAATGTATTGTTCATAGAAACTCAACACCATTTTGGTCATCTACTGTCTGTGACTGCTTGTTAATTTTCCTTTCAGTGGAGTTGTATGTGATTCATTGAAGGCTCTCTGTTATGTGCTGAGGATGAAAACGGTGACTCCTGTGAAAGTGTCTACAGATGGCACGAGCTCTGTGGTCTTTGCTCTGTATGCTATGGGCAAACATTTCAGAGTGAAATGGAAGAGGATGCTGAACACGTTGAACCTGACAATGCTAAAAACTTAGGAGGCTGTAATTATGGATAATCCATTTATTGGCAGTAGTCCCTCATCCCCAAGTATTGTTTATCAGATGCGAGGCTTGAGGAGAAATTTGAAAGCAGAAAATACAGTCTTTCCAAGTACTACAGAGGGATCTTTGAGTCACAGGGAAGGGCTGATAAGAGGCAATGATCTGGACAGAGAAGCAATCAGATAATTGTCATTGCTCAGGGTGAAGGAGAAGAAATGCAGATGGGAAAGAATATTGATGCAGACTTAAAGACACCACTTTGAGGAGTCCAGAGAAGGGCAATGGAGCTAGTGAAGGGTCTGGAGCACAAGCCTTATGTGGAAAGGGTGAGAAAGCTGGGGATTTTTAGCTGGGAGAAAGGGAGACTTAGGGGACACCCTATCACTCTCTACAACTGTCTGAAATGAGGCTGGAGCCAGGTGGGGGTTCAGTCCCTTCTCCCAGGTAACTCTCAACAGGATGAGAGAACATAGCCTCTCATAGAACATAAGCTGCACTAGGAGAGGTTTAGGTTGGACATCGGCAGGAATTCATTCCCAGAGGGGGTGATCAGGCATTGGAATGGGGCCCAGGGTGGGGGTAGAGTCACCATCCCTTGGAGGTGTTTAAGGAAAGTCTGGATGTGGCTCTCAGTGCCATGGTCTGGTTGAGAAGGGGGTGTTCAGTCAGATTGGACTCGGTGGTCTCAGAGATCTTTTCCAACCTAATTGATTCTGTAATTTTCTGAAAGGGAACAGCCCTTGTTTCACTACATCAATTTATATGTCAGAAGGCTACCTGACTCATCCCTTTCTTCACATTCCCAACATTCCTCTGCTTTGGGCTGTAACACAAATTTGATCATCAGTGATTTAGTACTTGTTCAAATACAAGTTGCATCTTTTTTTGTGGTGTAGGTAGTTTTATACATGCATATTTAAATGAATTAATGATTTGCAATACAGAATAAGAAAATGTGGTTATTTCCCACTGATCTACTGGGTTATTTCACTGGCTCATTTATAGACAATATTTCTAATGTGCTTTGAGACCAATCCTACTTTATTTAATATACTGCTCTTCTGTTCAATGCATTCATGTTTCCAAGAGTCAACTTGCACTTCAACATAGCAATTTTGTGCCTGTACTTTTCTGCTTGTGGCATTAAACAATCATTATAATGTCTCAAAGGATAAATATTAGACTGTAAATTGAAAATTCAGAACATATGCTATTATAGAAAAGGAAATAAATTTCTGAAAAACAAGATATGCACCTTATTGCTTTTTCAAATGCAGTTATCCTTAACCAAAGTAGGAACTAATTGCAGTGAATGATAGTAGTTTAGAGCATAATAACCACTATTCTCAGCCAAATGTAAATGAATTTTTGGGTACTTGAATCACCTTCCTGGTAAGGAAACATAGAGCATGCTTATTTAAATACAAATTACTCCTCCTATCATATACTGATGCAAAGCCATGAATGATAACACTTGGACACCTATCATCTCAATCTTCTGGATACCTTTTCTTTCTTGGGTAAGAGGGATATACAGGATAATGAGTAGTCTAAACAGCTGTAAATTCAGAGTTATGAAGTTGTAAGAAGATGTAATTTTAAAATGTGAGTATTCCATTTCACACTGCTGATAGAGCTTTGTGGTCCAGGCTGCTCCTTATTCCAAGTGCTTGGTTTCACCAAAAATGAGAGAGGGAGAATTTGTTGCTGTTTAATTTCTAAGCACACCCTCAGTTCCCAGAAATGTCCATTACACAACATAGGAAAGGAATTATAAGAAAGTCCCTGCTGCATTCAAGGCACAAAGCACTTCAGGAGGAGCTAACATTTCCTGGCCTCATCAAACCATAGCAATGTTATCAAACAAAGAGGCGGGGAACAAAATTTTTATCACCTTTCTTCAGATGCATGTGCTGAGAATAGTATTTCATACACACCTAATGACTTGCAACCACATTTTCAAAGCAATCACATCCTTATTTTAATAAAATGTGGGGCATTTCATTCAGTTATTATATACACAGGAGTTTTCTTCCACCACGAGAATAACAACCATGTTAGGCATTTTCAGCACAGGTACTTCACAAGTTGGAATTAATTGAATGATACATCTATAAAATAGAGATCACCTACTCAATATAGCACATACTGTTTTTTCTACTGATTAACTTTTGTCTAACTGTGTTAGCATACTACTATGCTGGTTTGCACTTAATAGAATTTAACAAAACAAATTTCCCACATTTTCTGAATGAAATCCAGATTGATTTGCTAGAGAACGTGCAAAGAAGAAGAGATCTATTAGAGCAGTTTGCCTTTTTCAATGAAGAAAGAAACCTCTAGAATGACTTTGGCTGCATGAGTGCATGTCGTTGTGTGCCTTAATACACAAACCAGAGGATTTGCCTGAGGGACCCAGCTAGGAGAGAACAGCTTCTTAACCTGCTGTAATTCAACTGCTTCCACTCATCTAGACATAACCTTCATGAAGCAAACCATTGCTGGGCATCTACAGTGTATTTCTGAACAATAACCAAAAAAACCAAACCAAAAAATAGCAAGGAAAAAATTTGGTTTGCTCCTGCACAGATCAGATCACGTTGGGAAACAATATGTTTGAACAGTATACAAGAGTCAATCCACCTTGTTTTGAAGACATTTGAAATGATTCATTTTGCTGGGAAGATTTTATTGAAGTATCACATTGTGACATTTTAGTTCATTGAATGTCTCTTTTCTCAGCTGCCAGTGATTTCAGAACATCATAGTAAAAACAACACTGAGTAAGACTACATTAAGTCTATTCATTCTAAATCACTATTTTTATTTGTTTTGTAAGTTTCCCAAGAGATTAAATAGTAGGATGAAACTTGTCATGTTTCTTGGGTTTTTTTTAAACAATCAGCTGAAAACTTTACTGCTTTCTTGCATGACTAAATAGGTGGGGTTTTGAAAAATCCATTAATTCCACTGATTTTTAATAACTTGCATTGTAAAACCAAACAAAACCCAACAATCTCACAGGATTTAGAGCTGGAATTTGGTTTGTCAGTGCATTGTAAGGAAGATGGAGATATTATGCAAAAAACCTGTGTGACTGAGATGCTCCCAGCCCAAAGTCCAACAGTCAGCACCAGTAAGTAGAGCTGAAATCTCTACAAGGAACCACAGCCCTTCTGTGGCAAGGAGGTGAGGCTGAATGAGTCCCCTCACTTTCAGCAAGAGGTGTTTAACTCTTGACTTTCTCATTCCCCTTCTCATCTTCCAGTTCCTTCCTTTTGCCATCATCTCTAGCTGTATCCAGGTGGAACAAAAGCCTTGCTCAACTCTCTCATTTGCACATTAATTTCTAATTATATTCTGCTTGTTTCTGAAAATGTCCAAATGCATAAAATCATTTCCATGTGTATGTCCGTCAGGAAGGCATATTTTCTTCATTTGTTTATAGCCTGCTAAGAGCTATTCCTGGCGTGGTCTGCTGCAAAAAGAGAGGTGCACTGTGATCATCCCTTCACAACATGAGAGAAACCCCTGTCCAAAAGGGCAAACAGTACTGTAACAGATATCAACTTGTATTCTTGAGTTGAATCATCTGCCAAGATCCATGAGAGTCCCAAGGATGAGATCCCACTTCATCCCAAATAATGAGATGGGAAGTGATGAGAGATGAACTTTCTCTGTAGGACCAGATCTCTGGGGAATCGTGTAAATCACTGTAGGAATTAGTTTACCTGGGACAGTCCTGGCTGAATGGCATACAGAATCCACCTTAAACCCAAACCAGAGTGAGAAATACCTAAAAGGCTCTGAGTACATAAAAATACATAAAAATTGATTAATTAAGCTTGTTAGTTTTAGTGGCAATAAGGAGTAATTCTGCTTGCATTTTCAAGTTTGCCTCATCCTCTTTGCCCTCTCATTTTTTCCCCTGAAGCTTAAGCAGATTTCATTTGTATTCCTGAGCAGCTCTTTGACATTATGCATTACTCTCCAGTGATCACAGATCAATAGATGTTCCCTTGTCCAAGTCCCCACATTTGCATGTCCATGTCATTGTAACAGTTCAGTTTCTGTGCATTTTTTGGGCCAGCTCTTGCTCGAAACCAATTCTAACATCTTCATCTTGGCCAGCCAAATTCTGCATCTGCACATGTGTGCTAGGTAACACCAACGTCAATTTCCATCCCTCGTTAATGATGCTGAATGACATGGGAATACTGCAACAAAGAAAGCTATTCCCCTTCTTTT
>VZUA01038340.1:17107-33605 GCA_013401035.1 Horornis vulcanius
ATTAAGTATACATTCATTAAAATAAAGAATTCAGATAGAATATATAATATTGAATTTAAATAAGATTTGGGGGTTTAAATTTTAACTTTATAAAATTATTTATTCTATTTTAAGCCTTCTGTCTTATTTTACCATCCAAGTATTTTTGGTTTCAGTGGTCCAGCTTTATTTACGGGCATATAAAGTGAAATTGTAAGATGTTTTTACAAGCTTCTTCCTTTTACATTGAGTTTGAGTAGCTTTCATTTGTATGTTTTTGTTTTGTATGGATAAAGAGCATTACTTATGCTTTCGTGCAATAGGTTTGAAACATGCATTTATTAGGCTTATGTTTAAATTGTAAATGTAGCATCTACTTACCATTACATTTAAAAGGAATGTAGATGGCTTTTCTCACTTGTTCAAATGGAGTTTTATTTGAGGCTGTTATTTGGGGGTGGGCGTGTGTGTTTTATGCTTTGTACTATTTTTTATTTTAAGAGTGAAATGGGGGATTTAAAAAATTTCTGTAAGTACAAGAACTATCTGTCAGCAATATTTTAAAATAAACGATCTTGCAAGAAACCTTAATGTGAATTGTGGAAGCAATCGACAAGACTTGCAGCCTATCTGAAAATGTTTTGTGCCATTGTTAGGTCTGGTATGTTTGTGTACCATCACACCTGGGAATATTTTTTTCTACTGGTTGTGCAATAGTATACACAACACTGTCACTCAGGAGATATGGGACCATAAAAAATATCAGACTACAACTATGATGGTGCTATTTTTTTCAATAGGCTATGAGCCTTTGAAAGCTTATCTGGCTCTTATTGTCTTTATAACAACACAGTCTTAGGGGATTTACAGATTTTTTTTTTCTACTAGATGATAAATATAACTTGCTATTTTACAGCATTCTGCATATTACATTGAGATAAATATAATAGGAAAAAGCCACCCAGTCTGTACATCAATGAGATGAATCTTAGGTACACATTTTGTACAGAAGGCTTTACTGAACAGAAAAATCCAGTTTCTGCTTTTCCTCAGGTAATCACTACAGTTTGGATGTTTCACTGAAAACATTAATGCAACTTCCGTTAGTCTGCCTAAAGTTGGTAACAGGGAAAAAAATTGTTCCACACATGAATCTCCCTACATAAGATATAGTTAGATGTTACTTGGGTCCTGAGATCTGTTTTTGAAGAAAGCTGCAGAGAACAACATTAAAGAACATCAGCAATGCTTCGGTCTCTGCTCTAATCAAAACTTGCAGTCAGGACAAAAATTACCTAGGAACTTGGGTCTTGTGGCAATTCAACAGGTAAAGTTTTACTGGCTTACTTATATACAATTTAAAGATAATACCCTGCTATTTGCTCCATACTTTATCCTACTTAGAGTTTTTTTGGAAATCTTTTGAAGCCACAATGACCTGTTCATGTCCTGGTGGTAGGGTAGGAACTAAATGTCCAATTCTATGAACATTTACATTGGTAACTCTACTACTAACCTGGGTGGTTCCACAGAAAGCAGTGGGATCATCCATTCAAACAGAGGTATGGCTGAAGGAAGAACTCCTGAGTTTTGATATTCCACTATTTTTTGTTATTTCTGTTTGCAACTGAAGGTGTTGGTTTGATAGAATCTTATCTTCAAGTGAACTTATCTGGACAACAGGAAAGTTTGTTCTTTCCTTCTGCAAACAGGATAATATTGCAGTTAAGGGACAATTAGCCAGTGCAACCACTAAGCCTTTTATCCTCATGTGGCATAATAAAGATTCTGGAAATGTCAGAGTGTAAAACCATATTTTTGGCTTAGCTTCGTTTAAAAGTTTACAATTTTTTATGCTTTGTGTTGCTGTGTAATTTCTGTACTACTGGTGGCTAGTTTTGTCTGAATAAGCCTTTTGGGGATTAATGCTTAATGTTTTGATTTTATGATAGTGAAGCTTGTATCCAGTGTTTTGCCAATGAATATTATATGCTTGTTAATAAAAGCAGAGAAACTAACTGAAATGCTGTGAGGCTGTAAGTTTTTGTCCCATTCTCTCCTGGGAGCATAAGGAACTAGCAGTCATCGTAGCACTGAATAAATGCAGTGTGACAGAAACAGAGGTGGTGTGGCATTGCATTGTCATAAAATCTGCCTTTTACTCAAAACACAAGGATGGCCTAAAGTATTACTCCACTGGTATGTCTGTGTCAAGTAACTGCCAGATAGGAAACTAAATGGCTTCAGTCACCAAGAGGGAAAACAGCATTATCCTGGTGTCATTATGTACCTGGATTGAAAGGTGCTTACCTGACCTGTATGTGTTCCTTTCAGCCTTGCCCTTACAAGTGCCTGGTTGAGGCAATACGTTAACAATGCAGAACGGATGCCACAGTAGTTGAATTTCTTGCAGCATCTACATGCAGTAGGTGTATGGCTTGTGAAGCACTCTACATGTTGAGAGGGCAGCACCTTAATTCATGCTCTTGGCTTGTTAGGAACTGCCAGCAACTCCAGGCTGCTTTGAAGTCAGTTTTAGTCATACACTTATTTCTTATTTGAACTGATATTACCCATATCAGCATAAGTGTCCTGAGGAAATAGGCATTTGCCACTTGCTAGCTTCATTTAAATATCAGTATGAGAGACTAACTGCAGAAAAGTCCCCTTGCCTGTGTATAGTCACTTAAAAGTGAATGAAAATTAGCACTAATTCAGCAAGTGTTACATTTTGTAAGTCTTCCATGGCTTTATTAAAAGTGGTTCTAATAATTACCTGAACTTTGTGCTGCTGGTTGCTGCCATCTGTCTGTGAAGTAACCAGTGATGGGCCTGGCTCCCTCCCTTTTCTGAACATGGTGCTGTTCTAACAAATAAAGAGTAAAAACTTTTCCTATTTGACTGAAATTCCCAAGCATCACAAAAAGAAATTGTGCTAACAGTTGTGTTAACTAGCCCTGAAAGCATAAACCTGCCCTGCAGCCAGTAGGAACTAACTACATTTTTTTTCTCCAGAGGTAATACAATATGAAAAAGTTTTTACTGGTATTTCCTACTTTACATGTAACTGATACTGTCTTACTTTGCTGATTGATGATTCTGCTACAAAAGATCATTACTTTGAGTGGAATACCTCTTTTTAGTTAGTGCAATAACATCTTCCTTGGGATTAGAGCAGTCAGAGAAAAAAAAATGCGTATCAGTTGAATATGTGCATTTAAGCTAGATAATTCAGCTGTTTAAACTAGGTGTAGACATGGTCACTCAGGATTCAGCTGGTCTCAACTCAAGTTAGGCTTAATCCGGTGCCACATATGAATAGAGGTACACTGCAGTGCACATCTCTGCATACCTCTGTAACCAGTCACCGCACATCTTTAATTTCCAATGTCATCCTCCTTTAGCTTTTTATGTTCTTGATTTTTTTTTAGGTTTCCGTTTGATCAGCTTTTCTTTGAGAAAGTCAAACAATGATCTGATGTTAATGGAGAGAAAGGTTTACAAGAGTAGTCTGAGAGATTTGGCTACTAAGAGGAAGATGTATAAATATGTCTAGTCTTTTGCATAGCAATACGCTTTTGTCACTACGTAGAGGTGTTTTACTGGAGGGTTTGAATTGGACATGTCTGTGCTTTGTGGGTGATTGGGTGGTTTCCATGAGGAAATGTTGCCATTAAAACCTTGCCTGTTGTTTTCTGCCTCTATTTGTAGGTTGTAATTTTTCACACACCTGAAGAAAGTGAAACTTCATTCTCATTAAATTCTTTAAGGTTATTTGTTTGTTCATTTGTTTTCTCCTTTGATGCAAAGTTCACATTCCCTTTTTCCAAGAGAACACAAAGGCTTTGATTCCGGGTGCTCCAAGGCTGCACCATGTGTCAATTTCCATTGCTGTTGGGAACAGTGCTGATTGCTGATGCAGAAAATAATGTCTCTACTTCTGGTCTTTTCTAGCTTGTTCTCAGCAGGATGCAGAGCAGAAGTTCTGCTTTGGTGTATTTTGTAATACAATGTATTGTCTGAATGCTTCTGTTTACCCGTTTAAGCAATGCCTTTCTAACCAGCTGCAATGGCTTATATCAGCATTACTGGGATTATTGTTTAAATGTATTTTGCTGTTTTACAGAAGTGCCTGGAAAGAGACTAGTACACTAGTGAATCCATAGGTAGAATGTATCCCTTGGGCCTGCTCTCACACTTCTGGAAAAGATTCATTTCTCTGCTTCATGTCGGTGTCATGCAGCTGCAACAGCTGAGATTTGATGATTTCAACAGAAATGCTCAGCTTTGAGGGTCTCTCTAGATTTTATTGCAGCCATTGGCAGTGGGCATTGCTTAAAAATGGTCAATGCTGATTTGAAACAGACGATGAGTTTTTTCTGGATCCTCTGCCCCTGGCACCTCAACAGATCTTCTTGTGACCCAAGAGAAAAGAGGCTTCTAATTCTGATGACTGTCTCCTCTTTCCCTAGAAAAAAGGCAGTCCCAAGTCTGCATTCTGATATGACAGGGCCTGCTTCACCATTTCTCTCTTCAAGACCTTTTTGAGATGAGCGTATCCTTTACAGACAAGGTTGTTTGTCTATTGAGACTCACAGTCTCACAAGTAACTTTGCTAGTTTTAATCAGAATGGCTGGAGGCTAAAGAGGTGCAAACAGGTTGCTGTGATGCGCACCTGGAGTACCTCACATAGCCTTAAACAAAGTTCACAAATCTGAGATACTAGATGGGTCCCACCTTCAGCATTTTCCATAGCTGATTGGCATTTTGGTATTGTCTGATCTCTGAGGGTCTTTCTTAAGAAAGTGTGCTTTCAGCTTGCCTTGGGCCTCCTTACTTCGTTGGCTTTGGTGGGTTGACTGCCTTTGTTGCTGCAGTGTGGGAGCTGTTCCTGCTGGATATGACAAGGCCTCATCTCTCTCTGTCTTTCCCTACTCAGTTACTCTGATCTGTGGCCCATTTGATGTTGTGCATCATGTTGTAAGTGGTGTGGGTGACAGTTCAGCTTCCTGCTTCACACTAGGAGCAGGAGCTAGTTCTGTTGGTGCAGTTAGAATCCACCCCGATCACAGAGGAGCAAAGAAAACTCTCTGAATAAAGCAGGACAAGCTCAAAGGTTCAGTTATTCCCAGAACAAGAATAAATTCAAAACGAGGTTAAACACTGATACAAAAATTTGATATATTTTACTTAACAATAAAAGAGGCGAAGAGAAAGAAAAGTAGAGAAAAGTTAGAAAAAGGTACGGTTACTTTAAAAAGTATAGTATAACTTACCACCTCACTGTTGCTACCTTTATTTGCCACTCATACCAGGTTGGGGCGAAGCAGTTTGTGCCTTTTCTGATTTTCTGCCATTGAAGCATCTTACCTGCCCTCTCCAATCTCGGGAGTAGCTTAGCTGGAAAGCAGCCACCCATCCCCCGAAATGCAGGCATGATGCCTGATCCCTGTGGTCAAGCCTTGGTCCGCTCGCAGTGCTCTCGCCACAGAAGGCAGGAGCAGGGAGATGGGGGGTTTCCACAGCTCACTGGAGACTTGGACCCAAGGAAGAAGGGTTGGAGGGTTCTCCTCCAGCTGGCAGCATTGGCTCCTGGAGGCCTCAGGATGTCACACAGCAGGTGGTGGTGACTGGGGGAAGGCAAAGGTCAGAGATTCTGCCCTTCTCTTTCTTCTCCACAGGTTTTGCCTTTTTATTTTAATGGGCCTTAAGCCAGGCTGCTCAGAATCCACCCTGCACATAGTTTTCAGGTGTTCAAAAGAGATTTTGGTAAACAGACATAAATGATGAAGCACTTTTTGTCGCCTTTCTCTTATCAGGTGCTGCAGACACAGGTATTCATAATGTTAAAAATTATCTACTGTTTTCTGGATCTTGTACTGGAGTTGGAGAGGAGGCTGATTTTATTACTAATGAATCATTATCCATAATTCATGAAAGCGGTAAGAACTGTGTGTATACTAACACACTAAGTGCCTGGAACATACAAAATGTAATTATTGTGGCTGTGGATCTGAAAGGATAGCCACTGTTACATAACTGATGATAGACTAATTTGAAGTCAAGGGAAAAAAATGGAATTCTACAAGAGATTCTGAAGGTCATCAGAAGGGTGAGCTGACTGTGGAACAGTGAAGTCTGTGCTTAGCCAACAGAAAAAATAAGGGCTTCAAAGGGGTTACTTGGGATGTCTGAGTGCAAAGTAGTTGGAAAAGGACACAATGGAAAAGACAGATAATTTGGGAAATGCTGGTTGAAGTACATGAGGTTGCTCTGGGTTCTGTGTCACGTATCACTTAATGTCTTGTTGCATGTTGGAGGTTCTGGGTGTGTGTCCCTGCACACTTCCTGGTGACCCAGCAGCCCCTGTGCAGAAGCTGTGCAAGAAGGCCCTTACTGAGTCCTGTGGCTGTAAGGGAGTAAGGTCTTTGGCTAGAAAGGAGGCTCCGAGGTGGGGAAGAAACTCTGTCCTGGGGTGTTCCAGGGTCAGTGGATCACTTCTAGGGTGATCAAACGCCCTGTGGGAGAGGTAAGCCCTGGAAGTAGCAGAAAGGGTATCCAAAGACAACCGTGTAGCTTTATGGATGGCTACCAGCCAGACAGCCTCAGGGAATAGAGTAGTGGATGGGGTAGATCATGGCTGCAGATCATGTGGTGCTCTAGGGCAGCTGACTTTGTCACTGTACACTTGGCTATATGCTAGCACGTCTCTATTATCATTAGAATTGTAATTCAGGAAACCTCTTGGTTTTATTCTCCACTGTGCATAAACTTGACTTCTTGATAGCAGACATGAAAGTCTGGACATGGACTTTCCTTGACACTCATGCATCTGCTTTTAGTCTTACTGTGGAATGGGTCTATTTGAAAACTGTGTTCCTTGCTAGCCATTTGCAGCTTGTTTTAGAGCAGCCAAAGTCATGCATAACGTAGCAAAAAAATCTGATGCTGAACAGCACACTGCTCACAAAAGTGTGTTTGTTACGGAAGATCACAGTTTTGAGAAACACAGGCACTTTTGTCTAGAAGCCAAAGATGAAACGAAAGCTCAGAACTGGCTGAGAAGCAGAACATGGGGACTGCACTTGCTTGTGTGTGTTTGTGTGTGCTGGGGCCTCTGAGCTTCAGTTGTAGTCACTTACAGAAAGCATTAACTGAGTACAAGGTGGACTGAACTTGGTCCCCAGCCTGTCCCATAGCTGGACAGCAAATCCCAGTTTCCCCAGTTGCTGTGGCTTAGGCATACATGCCTTGAAGGCCACAGCTTCATTCCAGATCCTGGTACTGACCACCACACACATCACTCACCATCCCCCAGATGCCTGCATGCAGAACTGACTGCCCCTCACACAGTAAAGGGGTAGAAAGGAGTTCACTGTGAAAGATAAGACAGATGCACACCAGGTACAGAGCACAGTAACACATAGGTACTGACAAACTTACTGTTTACACAAACCTGGTCCTTTTAAATCCCTTTACAGCTCTGTTTTATGATGTTTTTTTCATCCCTCATATCACCTAAGCCTCTCCCTTTTCCTGCCTCTGTTTCCTTCCCTAGGCATCCCATAGTAAGTCCTGTGCAATCCAGAACTGCTTTTCCCCTGCATTTCATAAAACATCTCATACTCCTAAGCAGCAAACCCCTGATCTGGAGAGCTGCTCCTGAATTACTCATGAGGGTGGGTATGACACCTGAACATTGGGCTGATGGTTCTCCTGTGACAGCCCTCAGAGGGGTTGGACAAGGCTCCTCAAGAGTCATTTATTTTCCTGCCACTGTGTCCCTGTGTCAGAATTAAATAAAGGCTAAAACTAAATCATCCTGGTACAAAAGTGATTCAGTTTTGCTGCTGTGGACAAGCAGAGTAGCAGGAGGGGAGGACAAGAGCTGGTTGCAAATGTTCCTCACTTGTTGGAAGGGTTGGACAGGATACTCACTGCTGCAAGCTATCCTTAAAGGACAGCAAAGCACATCTCAGCTGCAGTGAGACTTTGTGCATTTATGAATTTTCCAAGGCATAATAAACTCTCTTTAAAGCCCACCACTACTTTGTAGAAGAGAAGAAGCCTATTACTTTTAACACTGTCAAGAATGCCTAAATTAAATACTTCCCATCCCTTACAGTGCGGTGGCAGTGCTCCCCTTTGCAGGAAAAATAATTCTTCCTGGAAAGCCTCTGTAGGTGATCATCTTGAGGTTTGGTAAGTGCTTTGCACTGATTCCTCTCCTCATGTGTTCAGCTTTGCTAGGGATGGAATATATTTCTTCAGGGCAAGAATAAAGGATTATAGCTGGCAAAGTAAAGTACAAGCTGAGCTGCCCACAGGCTTTGAGTGCACTAACAGCAGTGTGGCAGATACCTGATGGCTTTTCAAAGCAACAGGCTTTCTAGACAGACTGGAAGTGGGGTGGGGTCACAGTCAGGGGTGGACTGTTGTGAAATGTCACAGGAGAGAGGACTGACATTTAGAGAGCACTTAAACTAATGGCTTTTTTTATGCTATGCCTCCTCCTGGTTTACATTCTGGGGGTATATCCATGCTAGTGCTTTCAAAAGTCAAATTATTTTGAGCTAATGGTGGGTTCTGTGGAGCACATCCTAGTCCAGGGAGCCCAAAAAAAGCTGAGTTTAGTTTAATGTTTGATGTCTTCCCTTCATCCTGGTCAGCCTTGCTTTTCTCTAGCCATTTTGTAAAACTTCCCTCATCCAGCTATGCTCTTTATGTGCAGTCTGTGGACGTGAAGGTACTTCAGTAGATTTGGCTGACTAATAACAATACTGGACAAAATGAAGGGGCCTGGGGACAGGGCAAGCAGAACTCTCATGGTCTGCTTGGCAGTAAGTTTGGAAGTACTTAGGTAAATCTGACCTTTTCCAGATTTGCAATAGAAATAGATGAGTCTAAGTCAGATTAGTCCTGGATGTCTGGATCGTTTTGGAGCTGCTTCCAGGCTTTTGTCAGCCTTCTGGAACATAACCTAAAGTTCCTCTTTGCAGGACAATTCTTTCAACTGCTTTGCACCAGAGGGAACCAGCAGTGTATGCAGAATGTTATATGCTGACATAATGAAATATTTCAAGGGCACCTCAGATGGCTGGGCTGGTTATAAATAGTACTGGAGGAAAGCTGCATGAGAGTCACATAAACCACTCCTAAAAATCTGCAGGGAGGTATTTTTAAAACCCACCCACTGCAGTTTCATTAGCACCACCTGTCTTACATTTGGAGAAATGAAAGAGATTATGTTCTCCAAATATTTGTGGTACCCTAAAAAGCAATGCATGCAAATGATTAAATATTCATAGCGTCCTTTCATATTCAAATGTTTCTTTTTTAGCCTGCAGCTGACTGTTGCCTGCCTTAGAGAGACATTTGAGGACTGCAGGATTCTGTGAGATTTCATATCTAATATCAGAAGCAAATTAACAGTTGGCTCTAGGAAACTTTCAGTTGAGATGTCTGCAATAAACTCAGCTGTGGAAAACCAGAGAAATTCCTGTGTATCTCATAGTTGCAAATTTTATTTAACTTTCCAAAAGAATATTTGAAATTATCAGACAATAGTAGTAATATGTAAAATTCAGGGGGCTAATTGAGTAATACGTTAGCTTTATAATGAGTAGAAATTCTCTCATCTGTCCCAGGCAGCTAGCAAGGGATTTGAAGCATACTGTAGCTTGGTGGCTGCTCTGCAGATTTAGTTAGGAAGAGTAAATGGAAGATTTGAAAACAGTTAGACTGGTCCCGAAACACTTACTGAAATTTTCCTCAAGATATGAACAAACTTTATCAAACTTCATCCTCTTCAACCACCCTTACTTTCAGACCTAGGACTTCAGCCTGTCACAGTAATGCAAGGTAGTTCCTGGAGTGATTCCTTTCTAGGGCATGTCTAGTCCACGTCACAGCTTTTTTTATAAGTGAAGAACTGTAGTAGTTCAGTTAAACCAGAAAGTGGCACTGTTTTAAAAGGAATGAGAAGTCAAGCCTGCTCTGCAGCTCCCATAAGGGCAAATTCATAAGGAGATGGATAATCAGGTGGGACAGTGGGATGGAGTGTCTGACCCAACCACCAAGGCTGTGAGTAATCTTTATGTGTCACTGCATACATAACCCTCTGTAGCGGTCACTGCTATTCAAAATTTAGCAAAGACATGTAATGGCAGAAATAAAGAATCACTGTTTTCTTCACTTCTTGGCCTTCAGATCCCCTACCAGAACACAGATAATTCAGCAGGTTCCTTCTTGCAGTGCCTGTGTCTTTTAATGCTTCAGAAGGTACAACACAGAGAAGACATACATGCCCAAGTTCTTCTCTTAAGGTTTCAGATCTCTTCTGGAAAGCTGTTTCTTCTTTGAAAACAAATTAAAAAAACCCCAGAAATTATACTGAGAGATCAACACCTGCCAAAGTAAATATGTGTCTCATGTTTTGCATGGTGATCTAGTGGTGCTGCTGTTCAGTACTATTACCTGTGAGAAAAAGAGAGCATTGGAAAATTTTCAAGGCATAAGACACTGACTTAACTCTTAGAAGTTGTGATTCTTTCTGGAAGAGAGAGGGAGAGTATCTCTGCCCCAGGGAGCATTTATTTCACAGCTTCTCTTGTGGGCCACTGGTGTAAACCTTAGCATTTTCCAAAATGATCAAATACTAAATAGTCATGTCCACAGTTGCCTGTGTGTGTTGCCTGTTTGATCTCTTTCTGTAGCTGGATGGCAAAGAGCTGGTACATGACTGCTAAAAGGAAGACACCAGCAGGCTGGCCATTGTGCAGCATGTGAGCTGTGGAGCCACCAGCTGTATTTCTCTGAGACTAAATTTACAGCAGCAATTTTTGGACGTTATCAAAGTTTACTACATTGTAGAAGAAATGTCCTTTTTCCTTTCCTCTCCTTGCCTTGTCTTTTGGACAACTGTGTCATGCTTCGATAAACTGACACACACCTCCTTTAGGTTTTCAGAAGGAAGCAGTTCCTTGATTTGAGTGTCTGTGCAGTTGCCCAGGAGCATGGTGCCATTGTATGCCAGTGTCACCATGCAGAGCTCCAGAGCCTGGCCAGGGGTCAGGTGCAGGCTGGTAAAAAACTGAGTAAATCTCCGCCTCTGCCATTGCAGAGACTTGCATCCTCATTCCATGCAGACTGTCTCTGTTTTTCACACTGTGGCTGCAAAGATTTAGGGGTGCATCAGTCAGAGCCTCTAACAGAAATGACCTGGGAGATGAGTATGTGCATGGACACTGCTGATGGATTTTTCCCATAACCCTGTCCATGTTCGTCAGCATTGCTCTACAGGAATGTAGAAGTGGGAATGTAAAGCAGTCCTAAAGACTGAGGTATTGTCATGAACAGCTTTTTCTGATCTTGGTTTCTAGGTCATTTTACTCATTCAAATCTGCTGTAGTATTGTCATGGGTTATTTGAACAAAAAATTGTGTTAGATTTCTTTTAGAGAGGCAGCTGAAACAGCTAGCTCACCACCCAAACATTTTCAGTGTTAATATTTCTTCTGCATTCCCCGACCTGCCAATATAAACTGCTACTGAGGATCTCCTAGCAGAGCTGTAGTAGTAAACATATAATTCTTTTGGCAGTCTGTAGCTGTTTTATAAATTTAGACAAACTAAAATATATAAGCATTTCTGAGTAATGTACTGAAGTCTCAAAAAACGATCCATCCATTTTAGATCACTTTTTTACTAAATAAAACATCTTTTGCTAAGCAAAAAGGTGGTCCAAAAGAGGAAGTTAATAATTTAGCTTTTAGTTATATCAAAAATCTTCAATGTTTCTTTCTACATATCCATCTCTTACAGTTCTTATGGGAATACTCATATCTCCTCTTGGGAGAGTACTGTATTTAATTAAATACATGAATAACGGTAGTGCAGTGACTCGCATTTAACTTTTCACTCCCCTATAACCTACTTTGGGTGAAGAATTTTCAGTGCACGAGGCATTAAAGACTTTTCTGGTCCAAGCATATTTTTACACAGGAATTTCTGTTTCTGGTTCTGGGGACAGCTGTGGTTTCAGACTTTCTGCTCAGTGCTGGAACAGGACTGCTTTCTCACAAGGCTCCTCCCTCTGGAGCGAGACGCCCGCTGGTGAAGGGTCTGAACCACAAGGACAACCTGAGGGAGCTCTGTGCATTTTACCTGGAGAAAAGGAGCCTCAGGGGTGACCTTACCACTCTCTACAACACCCTGAAAACAGCCAGGGGCGGACCAGCCTCTTCTCTCAGGCAAAAAGTGACAGGACAAGATGACACAGTCTTAAGCTGCACCAGTGGATGCTTAGGTTGGACATTAGAAGGAGTTTCTTCACAGAAGAGCTGAACAGCCATCAGAATGGGTTGCCCAGGGCGGTGGTGGAATCGCCACCCCTGGAGGTGTTTAAGCTAAAACTGGATGTGGCACTTAGTCCAGGTAGTCTTGATTGGTCAAAAGGTTGGGCTTGGTGAGCTCAGAGGTCTTTCCCAACCTAATCAATTCTGTGATTCTGTGCCTGCGCTGCACAACCCATCCTCAACAACCTCAATGGGCCACCATAAAATTTACCTTTGACAAAATCAAGGTGCTTGCTTGGAATTTTGACACACCGGGCCAGCTCCTTTCCATCGTGAAGAGCAAGGCACGCGCCTGCTGACAGGGAAGATCGAGGCTCTGTGAGGGCAGCTGGCTGCTCTGGCTGCCCTTGGTTAAAGCTATGAGGCAGTCCAGCTGGCAGGATTACCTAAAGTACATTAGCAAAACTGTTTCGGCACCAGTCGATGACTTTATCCTTCACTTAAATTCCATTACTTAATTTTGGAGGCTGCAGCCTGAAAGCCAAACACAGTAATGTAATTTGGGTGGATAATAAAAAAGGAAAAAGCAAAACCACCTTTACAAGTAGACAACAAACATCTATTTTGTGTGATGCTATGGGATATGTTATAATATCTCTTAATCCAATGCAGAATAAAGTTTATTAATCTAGGGGTTTTTTCTGCAAAGTTTTTGTGTATTCCCCTTATTTGAGGGTGCAAGCCATTGTCTTACTGCTTTGTTAATGCTAAGTATGTCACTGCACGTTTCCCAGCTATCTCCTTTAGACTGACTCCTTTATATATTTGCTTTGCTTAGTCTGCTTCCACACATCAGGTCAAAAAAGAGAATTACAGTTGCCCCAGGAGAGACAGTATCAATCTTAAAATTCATGATAAAATGAGTTTTCTGCAAGTGGTCTGATAGGTATGTTCTTTTTTAATTAAACTTTTTAACCTATCAAAACCAAGGAAGTCAAGCTGGTGATTTAGTACAGGGAAAAATACTACTGCATATTTTGATACTTGCACTTCTTATTTCTCTATGATTTATTCCTGTTATATATCTTAGAAGGACTGAGCATCAGAATAGGTAATTTTTATTGTACTGTCAGGCTGTAAGAAATGGATAAAAACAAGTGGTTTTGTTCAAGAAAAGTTATACTGGACTTTAAAACATCCTGCTCATGGATTTACAGAAAAGATCTTTTTCTCTGGTTAGGAATAGTGCTTGTCTTCTATTCAATGTTCTTCTATGAAATTTGCAATAGAGTGGATGGGATCCTCCCAATGTCTTAATTTCCACTTGGACAAGAGACAAAGAAAGAAGCTCAGATATGGGAAGAACAAATCATTTCAGTTTTTGATCATTAGAATATTTTGGGACAGACACCATCACAATCACTGCTAACTAAGCTTACCATACTCAGTAGTCTAAGAAAGGAAGAAGAGTTTTGAGTTCTGTTGTTTGGAGCCTTGTTTTCTCACAGAAGAAATAAGTAAAAAACTTGGTCACAGTGAAGATTAAATGGGGGATAAGTGTGGAGTTCATGACAACTCTCTGCTGGGAGAAGAGAGAGTATTGCTATGACAGACTAATTATAAAAATTATGGGGAAGCGATATCCCAGTAACACATCTGGATGCAAGTTCTCTTGAATAGCACATTAATTTTACAGATTGAGTCCAATCATGTAACATGGCTTTAAGTGAAATATTGTATTTTACACTTTTTGGTTATTGCTTGATGTATCCTTGTCTTGTGGCATCTGAAATCCCAACACAGCTTTTGACTAAAAGAACAATTCACATCTGACTTGGCTGAACAGTGTGGCCAAACCTGCGGCAGTCTGAAGTAGAGCATGCCAGCACCCTCTCATTCCACCTCTGGGAAGACGGGAAGATTGTTTTCTCATCATTCATGAGGGTAGAAAAAGCTTGGGGAGAGCTGGGGAGGAACATCCTCCACCAAAACTGTGTCACAAGTAAACTGTGTCCCTTTGGGCTGGTACAGAATGAAATCCCCGCAAGTCCTGCAGGCTGCCAGAAAGACTTGGACACTACTGCTCCACTGAGCTCTGGTTGGCTTTAAATTTCACCTTCCCTTTGGCTCCGTCCTCTGCCCCATGCTGCTGATGTTGCTGTTGTAAGAGATTAATTAATATCTTTTACAGAAGCAGCCATTTCCACCTGACAGAGACGTGGCTGCCACTGTTACTCATTAGGTCTGCAGCATCAGGTGTGAGGCTGTGAGGAGGTTTCTGAGGAACTGTCACAAGGCCCTTCCTGCCAGCTTCTCTGCCTCATTAGGGAACAGATTGAACACCCTTCAAAAGAAGAGTTAATAGCAAAGTGACCTAGAGTGATACTTGGTAAGCAGCCGAGCAGCTGGAGGCACAAACCGTAAGATCCCTCTTGCAAACATTTTGGTTCAGCACCAGCAGCTCTAATCTGCATGTGTAAGATTCCTGAGACCAAGAAATTGGAGAGGGCTGCCTGGGATGTCCCTCATGGAACTGCGCAAGGGGAGGTAGAGAGAAAGCTGCTTGGGAGTCTTGATAGCCATGTCAACAGGGAAGAATTTAATTTAGCAAAACCAAGAAACTATTCTCCCCTTCCTGACAAGGACCCTAATGCAGCAATCTCAGATTCACTACACAGTGTGTGTGCAGGGCGCATTATGGATGAGGCCAAATAGCTACACATTTCACTGATAACTCTGCAGGGTGCTTCAGAAGATTGGCCATTTCAGGCTTCTGATTCTTCTGTCTGATAACTGAATTTGATTTGCCATGACACTCATGAGATCTGCTTGAATGTGCTTCCCTTCTGCCTCAGGAAAGTAGAAACTCTGAGAGGGAGAAAAGGAAATTTTCCTAGTTCAGCTAGAAGAATTCAGCCTCTCTCATGCTATGATAATATATGCTGTGATTGATCAATCACTACTAACACAAGGCAGCTTAAAGTACACCTGAAAATGGAAATAAAATAAAAGAGATGGAGATATGCCTTAGGACCTCAGCTGCTTTCAGCATCCACTTCTGCTTTAAGCCTGTGTCTAACACAAACTGAAACAAACCAAGTGTTAAACTCTGAAAAAAATGGGGTGCATAGCAAGGGGAGGACAGTTTGGTTTTTGATCAGACAACAGCCAGAAGTTACTTTTAAGACTTGGGACCTGTGCATTTTGAGGTTGTATGGAAATGAGCATTTTTTTCTTTAGAGGAAAGTGTAGGTAAGAGGAAAATAGCATTACTTGATTGGAGCAATAGCAAAACTTAGGAAATGGCTGTAGCTTAACTCGGATGTTGATGAACCCACTGGAACAGCAATGTTCTGATTTGTTTCCTGGAATGTGCCAGAGCCAGCTCTTGGCAGGATTATAATGATACTGTTTTTAATTATGTCCATCTTTTGACACTGTTTTTTTTTTGGTTGTTTTTTGTTTTTGTTTTTGGTTTTTTTTTTTTGTTTTTTTTTTTTGTAAGGTGCTACTATTCCAGCATGCTAGGCTTTATAATCTATAATTAGATAGGTTTTTACATGGCCTAGAAAACACTCTGCAATGAGTGACTACAGTGTCACCAAGAGTTATTTACCCTGTAAACTCCTCCTTCCTTCAGGTATTAATTCTATATCTTCCATGTCCTGTACTGCTGCCTCCAAGATGCTGTGCTATGCTGGTGCATTAGGAATAAATTCAATGACAACAGTTGAGGGATCAGGGAAGCAAGTTGCAGTTTGTATCTGGAATAGAGTTATGTAGTTACATACTTACCTAACTATAGGTCTATAGCCCTAGTGAGCTTTCAAGGCAACTTGAGAAGAGAATTCAGGATTTATTCACCTATACAGGAAGATAATACTTATGTTCTCTCTAGTGTGTTCCACTACTTGTGTAATAATTCTGCAAATGTGAAGGTTTAGAGCACTTCTGAGTACAGAGCTGGTGTTTTTGGTGTATCATCAGCTGAGATACAACTTCTGAGGTGTCATCATTAGCTCAGATACCATAATTTTCTATATTAAATTGATGGCAGTATTTTCCCACCCATGAGCATAATTTTGTGCTTATCCACATAGAATTTAATCTGCTCTTTTATTGTCTAGACACTTGATATTACCAGATACATATGCAAAGTCAGCTCTTGTCTGGATAACTGTGATTAGGCTAGTGAAGTTTCTGGCCTCCCTGCTTCTCTTCTG
>VZUA01038352.1:8489-30341 GCA_013401035.1 Horornis vulcanius
TTTGTTCTGAAGATTTCTGCTTGGTGGTCTCTGGGAAGCGTTCCCCTGAATGTTTACCCTTTTGGCATTTATGACTTATCCTATGGCCTAAACACTGACTTTACCTCCTGCTGTTCTATTAAGAGCTCAGGAAGGGTGAAATAGAAAATATCAGCTCCCTTGCGGTGCCACTAGTAAAACTGTCCTTTTTAAAATCCTAGAAGTAGTGTGCTGTTTAAATTATAGCTGAAAGGCATATTCCTTCTCTTGTAAAATTCAGGATAGAGAAGGAACAGAGGAAACTTGATAATCTTCCTAACAGGTAATTTTAGCCAAGAGATTGGATAGGAAGAGAATCAGCCTTGAAGCTTCACAGATTGAGATCCACAGGAGGAAGCAGGTGTATCATTATACAATTGTTTCTTCTTCCCCTCTTACTTGGAAGCTACAAATAGCAGGTTCCTTTTGTCTGCCCAACACCTGCAGTTTGTGAGGATAAAGAATTCAGAGTCACAGTTGTGGGAGAAGTAAGTCCAGCCAGCTATCAGGAAGTATGTGATGTAAGGGAGAATGGCAGGTCCCCAAATGCCTCGTATTTTACCTGTGTTTATAAATAGTGCAAAATGATGGTTGTTTTGCACAAATTATTGCCCATCCAGTTGTTGGTGTTATTGTATTAGCTTTCAAACTATGACAGTAGCATTCTTTTCAGGAGCTCCTACTTTAGTTTTCATTGCTTTCCTGCTTGGGAAATTTAAGTATGGCATTTCTTGGATGTCAACTTCTATTGCTTTATTTTAATTTATAGTGTGCTAGATAACAACCTCATCAGCATCTGGTCTGTAATTTGCAATGGTCTTCTTAAGGCTTAGGAATTGCAAATTAGATTGAGGCTAATGTAAAATAACTGGGGGATCACAAACTGTCATTTCAATTTTTGTCAAAATCTGTATTTTAGTACCATTTTTAAAAAGAATTGTTTTTCAGTGCAGTGTGTTTAAAAATTTGATCTGGCTTGCAACTGTTTTTCAGTGAGTGATTGTTTCAGAGTGTAATGATATCTTGACATTTAGTCAAGCTTTGACATTTTCTGTTAGAGCATGTTAAACCTTCCTTCGTGGAGGTGCATTTCAATGGACCAGAGGGTCACCTTTGCTTCTGAGGTAACGTCTGACTTTTAGGCAAGAAAATATCAGGATCGAACTTGGTCTCTGTCTGGAGCTACAGGATGCGTCAAATGCTTCCCTGGACTGAAACTCTGAAATGCCTGGTTACTTTTTGGTTTTAGGGTAACACTAAGCTCTAAGGGAGCCAGTGCAATTCAACAGAAACAGAAGTGTTTGTTAATCATGGTCTGCTCGATGCATTGCGGTGATTTCTGTGGGCACATTCATGTCAAATTGTTTCATCCAAGTTGTCAGAAAATTGGATTGAGGCCTCCTGTCTTTGACTGTCTGCTTGGGCACTTCCACAAGGCATTTCTGAGTGAGTCTGGAAAACTTCCTTCTGATTATCAAGGCAGAACAAATGGGAATTTTGATTCTTTTTGCATCAGATGAAGAAAGCCAAACCTATATAAAATGAAATTCTACAAACTATTTTGGGAAGAAGTTTTTGTCTAGGAAGTAGAGGAGGTAGGAGAAGTAGTGGTGAGCTTTTGATGCACTGTCTCTGGGAACCTGAGTGCCAGCTGATGTACAGAAAAGTTGCATGTAACTTGTTCTGTCTCCATGTGTGGGACATTCTTTTGTATTGAATGTGCTGTACAGTTGCACAGAACTGGATTTTGCTGTCCTGCTCTCATGAGGAGCTGGTGGGGATTTTTTTCCCTCTTTATCTCGTAAGAGGCTGGATCCCAGTTGCATTTTTGTGCATAGAAAATCAAAGGTCCGACGAGGGCATGGTCTGTTTTTGCCAAAGAAGCGTCCGTGACCTGCAGTACAAGAAGGTTGCCCTTTAGTGGGAACTGGAGTGAGGAGCTGGCTGCCCAGTGTCCTGGTATTTAACCCTGAAGAGCCAGGATCTAAAAGAAACAGGCGTGTGGTTGGGTGACAGCTGCTGAGCGTCTTTGGGAAGGCAATGAAGGAAAAGGCAAACAAGTAGAGGATTTAGCAAGTTCAGGGCCTGAACTTCCCTGGAACTTTAGACTGAGCACCTTAATCCAGTTATTTCTCAGATTCCCAGGGTTAAAACTGAAGAAGGATGTTCAAACTGCCTGCCAAGATTAAATTAATCGCTGTTGATGATTGGATAGATTTAAACTGCATGGAAAGTCTGCCTGGAGCTCTGTGTGTGGCTCTGCCTTCTCTCTGGTTTCCTTCAGGGCACTCTCTACCCCAAGCACTGTGGCAGCAGCAGTCACATGTGTTACTTCCTGTGCTGGTTTACACTGGATGATGCTCTTGCACTGTGGCTCAGAAAAGATGGGGTTTTTTTCTTAGTTTGGCTAATAATGCTAACTTCTAGTCAGTCCAACAGAATAGAAATGTCCTCAGGATACTGGTCAGAGATAGTATCCTGTTAGGTTGAATCAAGGTCCTTGTGAAGTGAGGGATGGAGCTCTTGTGTATCAGCTGCAGCATGAAACATCTGCTTGGAGTTTTTTGATGAGCCAGAGCTAAAATGGAGCAAATTTTCACTGTTTGTCCAAGTTTTATTTCAGTGAGCATTGAGGTAACATTTCCCTTCAGTGGAAATGGTGGAATGTCTCTTGCTGCTGGTAAGAAATACTGCCAGAAATCTTTAAAGGTCTGCTCATGTCTGATGTAGGAAGTTCTGGCAGCAGATGCATTTGAACTGCAGCTCATCTCCTCTCTTGTGTGCCTTGGGTTCCTCATCAAGTCTGTGTCAGGAGGTAAATGGCCATTACTGCCCAGGCTGTATCCTTAAATCTCCTGTGCTTGACTCTTCTGGAGCTATCTGCAAGTGAAGGAAGGAACAGGCTCCTTTTGGTCATCTTTTGGCAAAACAAGCTGTGACAAGTGGACAGATGCATGAGAGCTGTGTTTGACTTAGGAGCATGGAACTGGGAATTGAATAAATCAAGGAAAAGACAGTAGCACCGGAAGTGGAGGAGGGAAAAGGTATAGGAATGGGGTGAGGAAGAGTGAGGCAAGATAGGAGAAAACAAAGAAAGCAAGATTGAGTAGGGAAAGGTTGACCAATGTTTGTCCTGCTTGCCAGTGCATTATGGAGGGAGTGGAGGGTCCCTGGGGATAACTGTGTACCATAGCCTTAATAAAAGACAAAGAGTGTAATTTATACTTTGGGATAATTTAAGATTTCCTCTGGTATTGGAATATTTTCCCAAGCTTTATAATGTTTCCTGAAGTGAGGGTCAGTGCATCCTGATTAAGCACGTGTCTTTCTTGTAGTGATAAATGGTATACTTCCAACTTAATCTATATGTTTGGGAAAGGTGTATTATGGATAATGGATGAAAGAAGGTCAGCAGGAAAGTGACCACAGCAACTCAGCTGCCATCAGCTGTTCAAGCACAAACCCATTCCCTAATGTTTTAGTCCAAGCACTCTTTTCACTCTGTAAAAGGTCAAGGCAACAGCTCCCTAGTTTCACAGATGTGACTCCTGGGTTGATTGGCAGGGTGGAAAATCATGCTGAGTGCTCTTCTGGGCAGGTAGAGAAATCCATTAGGAGACCCTGTGTGTAATGGGGCTGTGTACAAGTGCTCATCTTTTTCTAGTGTCCCAGTGGTCATTCCATGGCTATAGGTTTGAATTTGGCATACTTTCCAGAGGTTCAGATACCACAACTAATGGCCAGTATTAGCCTCTGAAATAAGTCGGTGTTTGCTATTGTGTAGGTCCTGTGTCACTTCAGCCACAGGGGTGGGATGTTCTAGCACACCATTCCAAGCCCTAGATGGATTCCCAGCTGTCAAAAGCACTGGTAATGAGTCTAGAGGATCTGCTGAGGGCAGGGGAAGAAAGAAGCTGCATTATTTCATTACTCTTTTTACTCATAGAGAGCACATGCTTTATAACCTCCTCTCCTCATCGATACTAATGCCTGTGGAATCCCTTTGCTGCATTAAACCCCAGTCAGCTGAGGAATGCCCCTTTGAGGCTGCATTAGCTCAATTCAGCGCCTGGCTTTAAGCTATACACAGTTTCAGGGGTCATAATCCCAACATATCTCTGCTTTTCAGTTTCTGTTCTGTTCTAGTCTTTAATTGAAAAGGAAATGTTTTATCCTTAATGTGCTATTGCTCTTTCTATCCTGTCCAAACCCACTGCTGTTCTTTCTTAGCAGTGTCAGCTTTCGGAATTGAAAAATGCTGGATTTTTCATTCCAGTAACTGAATTTTTAATGATTTTGGAGTTGTTCCTTACATGATAACTTCAGTGGTGTAAGCCAGGAACATTGTTTTCTGGGAAGTTGTTGGCTTCCCATTCCTTTCTCTCTGCACCATCACTCAAGTAGTCAGAAGGAATCTGGTGAGATGATGGCTTTTGTTGTCCTGTGGAGCCTTTTCCACAAGAAGTATGGGATCTGGTCCCACTCTGTTTAAGTTGGTAGTAAAATCTGTGATAACACAAGGGCAGTGAAGTTCCCCGCGTTTATGTGACCAGTGACACTGTGTTAAACAACTTTGTGGTACGAAATGACGCCATCCAAGAACAGCATCTTTCCCTTGCTTTTAAATTATGAATAGGCAGTACTGTTAGATTTGAATGGAAATCTCCATGAGTTTATTTAATTGGAGATACCGGAGGCTTACAGAAGTGCAGAACATTTTGTATATGTTAATTTGTAATTAATTCATTATTAATGAAATACTTACATTAACAAACCACATCTTTATAATTTTTTAATAGGGACTATGTTATTGGAGGCTTATAAGTTTCTGAGTAAACCTTGTGATCAGGGGCTTGCTTCCTTGCTTTCATATCTTTATTAAAGTAATTTTCCTCTAATAAAGATTCTTCTTCTCCCCCACTTTGGTAGTGTCTCAAGTCCTTCTGGGTAAGCAAAGATCTGCTTATTTGTGTTATTTGAGGGCAATGTAGACCTCAGTTTTCTTGGTTTCTGGCTGGGAGCACGAGATGGCTGAGTCGTTTTTCAAGAGGAGTCCTTTTGTGTGTATAAATCCTGACCCTTTGTGTTGCTGTCAGCCATTTGATAGAAGGATTAATTTACTCATAATATTTTGCACTATTAAGGCTCCTGACACATATTAGAAACATTATCTTGGTGTTGTTGAGAGCTGCCTGCCAGCCAGTCCGGTTAGCAGGTCTGTATAGAATTAGCATATGGGGTAAAAATACAGGAACTTTAATGTGTTAGAATTGGTTTCACCACAGCAATAATCCCAGTCTTTTTCTCTATATACCCACACATATCTAAAATTTGAGTATGTATGTTTTTTTGCCTTTTCTCAATAACATATGGCCTGACATGACTGCAAATTATGGATCAGTGGATCATTTTGTTTGCGTTCAGAAGTGCTTCACTGGTCACATTTTAGATGGGCAAGTTTTGCACACAGCAAAGAGCAGTGTCCTAAAACCAGATATTATTTGCTCTCTGGATGCACAGAGTGGACCTTCTGAAGAGAAATATTTTTCAAGGTGCTGGAATTCATTGGTCTTATTCACTGTTTTGTCAGGCTAGACATAGATCTCTGAAAATTATTTGAACATGAGGCCACAGAAACGATTTTTTTTTTGCCTTAATTATATTTTTGAAAGGTGTAAGTGTATCTCAAATAGATCAGAATGTTTCAGTGGTGATCAATATTCGCCAAGAAGAAAAACAGCTGCTCTTTTTTCTGTGGCAGCTGAGCTGAAGTCAACGTTGACATTCTTGTTTACGGCATGTCATTCTAGAAACAGACTATTCAGAAGATTTCTCGTTTTCTTTCAAGTCATTTAAAGTGTTAATTGTCATATACTCCTTTTTCTTGTCTTGAGGTAATGGAATCTAATCCTGACATGAGGCAATGGCAAAAGTACAACCCTCAGATGCTAATGAAGCCACATAGTCTCATTACTGCTTGGAAAATTATCTGCAGAGTTGTTGCTGACCAGAAAAACCTGATGTATCTCTTGTTTTGAAGAGGGGTTATTTTTGTTATGCTCTTCTCCTTTTTTTCTTTCTGCTTTAGATTTGTGTTTTCCAGCCCTTCTCAGTTTGGATGCGAGACATGCGCTGTGGGAGGAGGTAATGAGAGGAGACAATGGCATCTGTGTTCCTTGCTAATTTTAACCTCCAGCTATCTCTCCTCTCAGGATGCTCCATGCACACATGAAGAGCTTGTGGGCAAACAGGGAGAAAATGATTTTCCCCAAGTAAACTAATGACATGCCAGACAGCAGTGATTCTTCCAAAATGACTGATCTCCCTCCAAAATCATTCCAGAAGCTTTTTTCCAGCTTCCAAGGGGGAGTAGGAGTCTCATAGGTAGTAGCTGCGTTAGTAGAAGCTACTACCAAATCCAAATAAGTATGATGTGCCTGAGCCTTTAGTGGGTGTGTGCTGTGTCAGCGCTCAAATTCATTACTTGAGATTGCACTTTTTGTGGTACTCAGTCCACATACAAAGTTCCTAAATTAAATCTACATTTTGGGACAAGCAGATAAAAGCAGGAATCGGTGCTAGGACTCTCATACCTCTGTTTGCAAGTGCCCTGGGTATGTGATTATAGCTGAGGAAGACAATTTCCAGTAACAATTTACTTGATGAATGAGCCTCCTTTCTTGATTGCAGATTGTCTGCAAACAGATTGCAATTTTAAGAAACTTGTTTGTTATTTGTCATAATTTTGTGCGTAATAATCCCCCCTCCTCCCATGAAAATTGCTGTTGATAGTGAGATTTACTTTGTGGTCCTGAAAGGATGCTGAGAGCAAACTCCTCCTCCCTGAGGATGTCAGGAGTCCCTGATAAACAGCAAATGTGGGAACGCAGTTGGAGCAGAATCGTATAGAAATCACGGGGATGTTTGCGTATGATTTTTGTCATTATTTGTTGAGCTGTGACAGTGAGGGAAAATCAACACCATCTCATAGCTGCTCTAAGAGGCTGTGTAAAACGAGCCTGACGGGCTCCGGGGAGCCCCGGCAGCCGGATCCCCATCTCTGGGATCACCTCCGCAGCTCCCGTTGACTGACAGAGACCGAGAGGTGCGGCCCTGCCCTCCTCACGCAGGGTTTGGTTCTCATCAGAACTCCCTGGGGAAATGCTGCTCAAACAGCACACAAAGCTTGATGATACTGCCTCTACGGCGCCTGATGTTACGTTCCTAGCAACGTGCTGTGCTTCGTGGATATTGCTGTGGTATCCTTCCTTCTTAGCCATTTCTCCACAGGCATTGTGATTCTATTCCACTACTTAGCTACTTTCCAGCCAGAACAGAACCAGTGTCTTTTCTGTTCAGTTTGTTTTGTGGGGCTGGGAGAAAATGCCTGCGATTAGGGTAAACTGGACAGCCTGGAAGGTTTCTGTTTTCTGGGACAGCAGATAGCTCTGGTACAAGCTTCCAGCTTTGACTTGGCAAAGCTGTTACAGAAGTGAACAGGCCCTTCAGTTCTTGTCTGATCTTCCTGCTAGGGCTGCTGACAAAGGCTGTGTTTGTACACGTATTTCTTATGACAGTTCCTTGTCTTGGAGGAATTAGAAAGAGATCACCTGCTTGTCACGGAGTAATGACCGTGTCCCTGCAGTGCTGAACAAGCTCTGATCCAACTACCCTTGTTTGGGTAATCCTTTAGCCAGCTAGCCATTTACGAAGGCTTTGTGCCTGTTATTTAAAATTGATTAAAAATTTTATTCACATATTAGAGTTGATTCTGTCCAAAGGTAGACAGAATCATGCTAGGAAATGCTTTATTTTAGTTCTTTCCTTCTCAGTTTGCTTTGCCACAATAGACAACATGAAGCATAGACTGGAAAGAGGCCAGGAGACCCATCTGCTAAAAAAGAGGGATCTTTCTAATTACAATCCAGTCACTAGAGCCTGGGGATAATGACATACCTTCCCTCCTATGAATATTTTCATGAACTTTGCCCATCTGGAGAGATTCCCTCAGTGTCCTGCTAAATTGGGTTGTTTGTGTGGACACAAAGAAAAACAACAGAAGACGAGTGCATGTTCCAGTAGTACTGTAAACTCTGTATCTTCTCACTAATTAAGGAGTAAAAGAATTCTGCCCCAGTTTATGAACAAAACATTGAAACATTGCTGAAGGTCAAGGCATTTTTGTGTTCTATGCAAGTCTATATTTTAATGCTCTGCAAACTGGATCTGAGACGAAATGTCTTGCTTTGGTTGCTGTTTTAAAGTTTTTGGTAACTGTATATAGAATCAAGAAGAGCATTAAAACATTCCTCCTGGAGTGACCACAGTTGTGTCCACCCACCTTTTATACATTTCCTGTGTGCCTGGCTCAGCATGATCCCTTTGTTGTTCTTTAGTTTTGATTTTTAGCTTCAAGCAGTTTTGTGGTTTAAACCAGGATGCATTGGAGCAGTGGGGTCTTCGTGTGTGTGTTGGAAAACTGGTGCAAATGGAGATAGTTATTAAAAATAAACAAAAATGGCTATTGCAGTACACATATCCAGGTCACATCCAGAGAAATTCACAACAGTGCCTTTTTTTTTTGTTCATGACAATAAAAATATCTGTGAGGAGGCATGTTGCGCAAATTCAGTAAAAAACAAACATAAAGAAAAACCCATCTGAGGTAACCTTGCAATCATACCTTCTGTGACCTCTCTTTGTCGAAATTCTGACTGCCCTGATTCCCAGTGCTCATAAATATTTCATTACGTCAGCAGCACAAAAGAAATTCCCTTGGAGCGTTTCACAGAGAAACAAAGTTTCTTATTAATTTTGTATAAATAATATTTCTCCTGATGCTGAAGCTTAAATACAGTAACTTCTGAGCGTTGTTGTTTGGATTGGCTGTGTTGATTTCCTTAATTTGTAAGTGGACTAAGGGGTTTGTTAACTCCAGTGGTTCCTCCATGTATCCCTGTGTTATTAGAGCAGTTCTCTTTTTGTTGCTTTGCCGTTTCACTTGCAGCTGATGACTCGGGGATCAGCTAGAACTTAACCTGAAGTTTAAAGATAATAATTAAATAAAAAAGGAGGGGGTAAACAACCACAGCTGTAGCAGAGTGGTTTGTAATCTCCTCATGCTAATGGGTCAGATCCTCTGGATACAGAATCAAAATAGCTAATCAGCCCCGCAGCTTGTGTCCTCTTGGCACTTGCTGTGTTCCAGGGCTCTTTTATGTTCGTATCTGGTCCTGCAAGATTGCTTATGAACAGGGCTCTGTCAGGTCTCTGCTTTTTCACTCATGTGGAGAATAATTATGCCATTAGAGGAGGAATAAAATCAGCAAGTGATTAAAAACGTATTTCAGAGACCTACCCTGAACTTTTATTGCTTGAGTGTTTGGTAGAAAAATTGAAAGAGTTCCTGTTTCAGTTTAGTCTGATTCTGTTTTCATCTTTGATCTCTGTGTGAGATAATGCTGTCACTTTATGACCTTTTAACTAATATTTGCTTTGGTATTTTATGGTATGGGTTTCCCCTTATATTTTTTTGTCTCATTTCACCATCATGCTGCGTATTACTGTGGAAAAGAAGCTCCTCAGTAGGAATAGTAGAAGCTATTTTTAGCTTTTTTGTATTTTGAGTAAGTAGCATTTCAAACTTTTGAGTTGAATAAAAACCCCCTTGTATTATATTCAGTAGCATGCTACCACTCAGAGAAATTATTAGAAGTTTTTTTAAGCTACATGTAAGTGATGAATGTTGCTAAGGTGTGTAAGTCAAATAACTGCCTGGGATAATAAAATTACCAGAAGGGCTCACCGATGTGAAGCCGCTGACCTTAGAGGCTTAGGTAGTTTTAGACAATCATATCCAACAGCTTTTACCCAAGCAAGTAATTCTGTTGAAACTTTTNTATTCTGTGTTAGTAAGATGTGCTACATTAGACTCCCATGTTACAAGAACTACAATCATTAATAGATCATAAAGGAACTTAAGGAAATTGATTATTGTGACATTTGTGCTGCTTGGTTCCTTTGATGTCCTTTTTGCAAAAACTTTTTCCAGACTCTTTCTCTTGTCAAAACAGCAGTGGCAAACCCTTTGGAGTATGAAGTAAGGTCTTTCTTTTAATCCTATAGCTGCAGCCTGCAATCAGGGCTGTTGTAAGAGCATGGAGGAGCTGTCTCTAGTTTAATTTGTGTAGAAAACAAAGGAGTAGGAATAACTTTGAGTGACTAATTCATTGTGTATCACCATTTTCCATGCACCATTCTGCATCATCAACAGTTTGGCGAGCAGACTTGAAGCAAACTTTAAATGTGGTGTAGATTTATCCTGAGTTACCAAGGAGTGACTTAAAACACAAGATAATTGAAGATGGCATGGGATTGAGTTCTATGTTATCACTTTAGCTGAGTTGTGTTTTTTTAAAAAAAACAACCTGGTGTATCCAGTAAGTGTACATAATGAAATGGAAGTACAGACCAAACAATTGTGTATTTGGGAAGGTCTGCTTAGAACATTGACTTATCACTTCCTGCCCACCTTGTGAGCTTTTCAGGTGAAGAACAAAACAGTATCTACTCTTAAATGTCAGTAGAAACAAATCTGATATGTGGAGCAGTCTGTCCACCCTGGGAAAAATTCATTTAGCATAGAGCACTTAGCTTTGCTCAATTTCACTGGATTTTAATGACACACATTCCACTCTACACTGAGCTGTGCCATGAGCTGACTGGAGAAAAGCAAATACCAGGTCAGGGGGCTGATAATTTGTTTTAATTTGGAACAGTAGCACAGGCCAATAAGTGAAAATCGAGCACAAGTTTGACAGCTGAGAGAAACAGATGTGTTAGAAGCAACATGGAATAACTAGATTGAAGAATATCAAGTCTGACTACACCACAACATGCTCTGATGAACATTATTTGTATTCATGATGACATAACGTTTTATTACATGCTCCAGTATGAGTGTATAAAACAGATATAAAATTGCTTTTTGGTATTCGGTCCTTACGCTTTTGTTAGATAAATTAAGAATTTGAGAAGACAATTTAATAAATGCTCCTTTTTATTAGAGCTCCCAACCTCAGTGTATGATAAAGCATCTTGCTGTGGTGCTTGAGTTGGGTTTTTTGAAGTTATTTAAGCTCCTGAGTGCCATTCATTTCACCTGTCAATACAGTTTGTGCACTGGCACTTATCCAGTCAGTAGAAAGACAAGGCATTGAATTACAACCCAGCAGTTTCTAACGATTTGGAGCTGAGAGCACCTACCTTGAGGGACTCATAACAGTGCACCACCTAAAGATTGGGTCGGAAAGGTGGAGTAGGACCAGTATTAAGACTGTCTATGAGCAATACAGGTATCCTTGAATTCCCATTGCAGCATATTGTCTGGTTCACATGACTCAGTATTGTTAGTATTAATTAAAAATTAAAGAAAAAGCATATTCTGAGGACAGATACCTGTGCATTAACTCTATGTACTGTCTGCCTCAACCCAGAAATGTAAAACATTTATAAAAACAAGGGGAAGAAAAGTAATACAGCCCTAGTTCAGTACAAGATAATTTCCTTGAGAAAGCTTAAACTGCTAAGGTTTTGTTTGTCATAGATTTGGGAGATTTGAATCTGGGCTTCCAACCTTAACCTAGTTGAATAAGCATCTTCTTACACGTAGTACGTCTTGGTTTTGCATGGAAGAATAATACTTTATAAGTTTTGCTCCTCAGATTTTACCAGAGCTGCAGAGGAGGGGGTTGGGTTCATCTCTCTGGCTCACCCTGACACGTTCAGCCCGTGGAGAGCACAGGGGTGCAGCCATCGGGGGGACTTGGGTGATTTACCCACCACAGACTTTTCTTTGCCTTAAATCCTTTTCTCTGCTTTGTTGATGCTCCCACTCAGCAGTATTAGATAGTATGTAGTGGCATGGTATAAAAACTCGTTTTTTGCAATTTGAAGTGTTGTTAATCTACTTACCTTTTCCTACGCTTTGTCTTTTTATTTTGTGTGTTGCTATTTTATGGGCTTATTGTCACTACAAACAATCCTGCTGTTGTTCTCTTTTTATTGTCTCTGCGAAATTAACATGGGCTTGCCTGGCTTCTGAAAAGCCTTTGAATTTTGGTATTAGCTGGGCATTATTAATATCCCCATGGCTGTTGTTGTTCTGGATTTTTTTTAACATAACCTTACTCACTTTATAGTCATGTTCATCACTTCAATTTTTTTTTCCTTGAGAGAGTTCTTAGGGTTGGGAATTTTTGAAGAAAGGATAGCAGAAGGGAAGAGAGGTGTCTCTACATGCTTGCAGGATAGTTACATTACTGTTTTCATATAGATATACTTCATATATAATTCTGAAATAATACTCATAAATTCATGAGCTTCCAATAATATAATCACTATAAAAATTGGAAAGGTGTGGCTTGTTAACGCAAGTATTTAATGCATAATGAATGAATTAATTACAAATTATTACAGAAAATATTCTGTATCTCTCACTTTCATGTCAGTAGCCAAAGAAACAGCAGAATGAGATTTGCTGAATTTGAGGAATAAGTGGTTGGAGTTTGTGTGTATTTACTCCATATCTTAGTGCTGGCTTTAGCATGAATAAAAATTCACTTGCACACAGCTCTCTCCTTAGGGAGGAGAGAGCCATGGCAAATCTTGGAGTGTTCTGCAGTGTTGCCACTTTGGACAATGCTTTAATATTTAGAAGTGGAACTAATTTTAGCTGATTACTCATTTTGGCAGAGTTCAAAAGGCTTGTGGATGTGGCACTTGGGAACATGATTTAGCAGTGGCGTTGGCAGTGCTCAGTGAAAGTTTGGTATTAAAGGTCTTGCCCACCCTAAATTATTCTAGGATTCTCTAATCAGAAGGTATATCAATAGCTATTGATTATGGCATGTACCACTGATGGACACCAAACCCCAGAATTAGAGGTGCTCTCTGTATACAGGAGGGATCGATCTGGAGGGGTCTCAGCTCTTCTTTCTGTTTTCTGAGCATCGTGTCTTTGGTTTACTTGGATGGAAATTCCAAAGTTCGGTTAACTGGAGCTCACACCAGACTAGAACGGCTAAAATAATGTTGCCTCATAGACATATCTCAAGTAAAAAGCTTTGCAGAAAGATTGTTTATCAATTTCATGGACTAACTAGAAACAAGTAAATTAGATCCTTCACCTATTTCTGTGGAGAAATGCAAATTTAAGTTATATAGCACAGAACATACTGGCAAATGTTGCTGTTAAAGTTTTAGCTAGAAATTGTTAAAGTACAGCCAGGTCAGCCTTCAGGTTATTTATGTGTAACTGAAGGAGCCATCCCTTGACAGCCAACATGGCTCAGGATCACTTCAGTCTGCAGTGAGGGGAGTACTGGAGAATTCCTGCTTTTTTTTCTCAGGAGTTACCCTGTGTTTCTGTGATAACAGAATTTCATCCTGTTTTTAAACAGCATTTCCTTCCCTGAGTTCCCTGCAGCAACTCAGTGAAAAGAATACATCAAAAATAAAAGGAATAACATTAATGTGAACCTCTCATCTTAAAAACACCAGGAGTTCCCCATTAGTATGTACATCTCACTCCAAGGGAAATGAAAATTTACTGAAGAAATCTTTTGACCCAGTCAAATCTCATGTGAACCAAACCTGAATATACTGTATCACCCACCCAGCTGTATTTTCAATGAGCCTTTTTAAATGTCTTGAGAGAAATTGGAGTGGGAAGAGGAAGCTGGGGGGAGGGAGAACAGGGCCCAACACTCTTGATGAATTTCATTTTTTCTTTTTCTGCACAGTTCCTTAGAAGAGCTCCATCTTAGGGCAGGGTGGGGAGGGAGTTCTGCCCTGTGGCAGAGATGTGTGCCTCCTCACTGTCATGGGGGTGCAGCAGTGGGGTCTTTCCTGACCTGGATTGCTGCTTTGGCTCTGCTGTCTCTGTTTCTGAACCAACCCTGCCGCGGGTGCTGGCGTCTCAGCAGGTCATGCCTGTGGGGCATCGAGCTAAACGAGGCATCAATGGTAAAATAACACCAGCATTCATTGCACTGGTGACAGATTTTGTTCATTTTCTACTTAAGCTCCAAGCAGAGCAGCAGGCAGTTTCCTAGAGATGGTAATATGACATTTATATGATTCCTGTGACCACATGATTAGCTATGTAATTTATTGCCAAATTTTCCTAAATACAGTATTGCCAGTAGTAACCAATTAAAATAATCAGAAACAGTGGCCTGGTGTAAGGAAACNTGTTCCCAAACACCACCAACTCTAAATTTATACATTGCAAGCTCATCTTGTGGGCTGGGCTGGCAGAAAGAAGTGAAGTATGGTCCTGAGCATTATTAATATCCCCATGGCTGTTGTTGTTCTGGATTTTTTTTAACATAACCTTACTCACTTTATAGTCATGTTCATCACTTCAATTTTTTTTTCCTTGAGAGAGTTCTTAGGGTTGGGAATTTTTGAAGAAAGGATAGCAGAAGGGAAGAGAGGTGTCTCTACATGCTTGCAGGATAGTTACATTACTGTTTTCATATAGATATACTTCATATATAATTCTGAAATAATACTCATAAATTCATGAACTTCCGGTAATATAATCACTATAAAAATTGGAAAGGTGTGGCTTGTTAACACAAGTATTTAATGCATAATGAATTAATTAATTACAAATTATTACAGAAAATGTTCTGTATCTCTCACTTTCATGTTAGTAGCCAAAGAAAGAGCAGAATGAGATTTGCTGAATTTGAGGAATAAGTGGTTGGAGTTTGTGTGTATTTACTCCATATCTTAGTGCTGGCTTTAGCATGAATAAAAATTCACTTGCACACAGCTCTCTCCTTAGGGAGGAGAGAGCCATGGCAAATCTTGGAGTGTTCTGCAGTGTTGCCACTTTGGACAATGCTTTAATATTTAGAAGTGGAACTAATTTTAGCTGATTACTCATTTTGGCAGAGTTCAAAAGGCTTGTGGATGTGGCACTTGGGAACATGATTTAGCAGTGGCGTTGGCAGTGCTCAGTGAAAGTTTGGTATTAAAGGTCTTGCCCACCCTAAATTATTCTAGGATTCTCTAATCAGAAGGTATATCAATAGCTATTGATTATGGCATGTACCACTGATGGACACCAAACCCCAGAATTAGAGGTGCTCTCTGTATACAGGAGGGATCGATCTGGAGGGGTCTCAGCTCTTCTTTCTGTTTTCTGAGCATCGTGTCTTTGGTTTACTTGGATGGAAATTCCAAAGTTCGGTTAACTGGAGCTCACACCAGACTAGAACGGCTAAAATAATGTTGCCTCATAGACATATCTCAAGTAAAAAGCTTTGCAGAAAGATTGTTTATCAATTTCATGGACTAACTAGAAACAAGTAAATTAGATCCTTCACCTATTTCTGTGGAGAAATGCAAATTTAAGTTATATAGCACAGAACATACTGGCAAATGTTGCTGTTAAAGTTTTAGCTAGAAATTGTTAAAGTACAGCCAGGTCAGCCTTCAGGTTATTTATGTGTAACTGAAGGAGCCATCCCTTGACAGCCAACATGGCTCAGGATCACTTCAGTCTGCAGTGAGGGGAGTACTGGAGAATTCCTGCTTTTTTTTCTCAGGAGTTACCCTGTGTTTCTGTGATAACAGAATTTCATCCTGTTTTTAAACAGCATTTCCTTCCCTGAGTTCCCTGCAGCAACTCAGTGAAAAGAATACATCAAAAATAAAAGGAATAACATTAATGTGAACCTCTCATCTTAAAAACACCAGGAGTTCCCCATTAGTATGTACATCTCACTCCAAGGGAAATGAAAATTTACTGAAGAAATCTTTTGACCCAGTCAAATCTCATGTGAACCAAACCTGAATATACTGTATCACCCACCCAGCTGTATTTTCAATGAGCCTTTTTAAATGTCTTGAGAGAAATTGGAGTGGGAAGAGGAAGCTGGGGGGAGGGAGAACAGGGCCCAACACTCTTGATGAATTTCATTTTTTCTTTTTCTGCACAGTTCCTTAGAAGTGCTCCATCTTAGGGCAGGGTGGGGAGGGAGTTCTGCCCTGTGGCAGAGATGTGTGCCTCCTCACTGTCATGGGGGTGCAGCAGTGGGGTCTTTCCTGACCTGGATTGCTGCTTTGGCTCTGCTGTCTCTGTTTCTGAACCAACCCTGCCGCGGGTGCTGGCGTCTCAGCAGGTCATGCCTGTGGGGCATCGAGCTAAACGAGGCATCAATGGTAAAATAACACCAGCATTCATTGCACTGGTGACAGATTTTGTTCATTTTCTACTTAAGCTCCAAGCAGAGCAGCAGGCAGTTTCCTAGAGATGGTAATATGACATTTATATGATTCCTGTGACCACATGATTAGCTATGTAATTTATTGCCAAATTTTCCTAAATACAGTATTGCCAGTAGTAACCAATTAAAATAATCAGAAACAGTGGCCTGGTGTAAGGAAACAACAAATCCATCAAGAGGAATGAGATGCTGTTAGATTTTTAAGCCATCTGAGTTATAGCTTGTTGACATTAATAATAGAACTAGTGAATATTTTCATTATGGAGTATTTTATGGAATAGCAGTTATGTGGCTTTTGCTTCCCTGTTGGGATTTTCCACATAAAGAAAACTAAAGGCAAAGCACTTTTGTTCCTTTAATGTATTTTCTTAATAGTTGGAAGATTTTAAAAGATTGCAGAAGTGCCGAGTTGTCATTTGAATGTTTATATGTGGTTTAATAACTGTACAGCTGGTGTCCTGAGAATTCATTTCATAACTTCTCTCTTCAGTGTTAGCCTTTCACCTTCTTTTGCTTTGTAAACATCTAATTGTTCCACACAATTATTGTAATTGTCTGATTTTCTTTGTCCTTCTAACAAGTGTTCCTATTTTTTACCTCTCTGCTTCCCTCCTCCTCCTGTCATGGCCTCGATGCTTTGGTTACTCCTTGGAACCAGCCTGCTGCATTCCCACTCTTGTGCCATGGCCATGAGCCTCCCCAGTGCCCAGGCCAGCATTGCATCTCTGTTATCAAGGAGATTTTAGAGTAACTCAGCTAAATATGTTTAAAAGCTTGGTCTCTCTCAGCTACGTAGGGCATATCCCAAAAGGGTTTTCATAAAAATCTTCCTGTATTTGTATATTTATTTATTTACTTTGGATTAGAGCTCAAGGCTTAAGGGCTTCTGAAAAAGGACATCTTGAAAATTAAAATGCACAGAAAAAAAACCCCAAAAAACAAACCCACATAAAAGCCTGGGGATAACCCCATCTTCTCCCTTTAGTTCTCTGAGAAGTATAGTCTGAAAATAAGTGTTAATCAGGTGCTACAGGACAGGATTTTAATTTGATTCACCTTCATTTTTTTTTTTTAAAACTCAAGCACTCTAGACTAACATCACCATCCTCGGCTGCCTCCCAAAAATCCAGTAAGTAGGTCATTTACTGTCTTTTTGCAAACATGGAATGTCCAGGGAATAAATCTCAGGCTTCTGTCCAGTTGAAAACATTTATTTCAAGTTATAAGCCTATGGAGATATTCTTATGAGCTCTATACCTCTTATTTTATTGCAGCTTAAGATTTGTGATGGTAGGGGTAAGACTTAACAACCTAAGTCTGTTTCTTTGCTAACTAGTAACAGATGGAGCTGCATTTGCATGTGTGTGTCTTCCAAGGCAAGAGCATGAAGCTGTGCAGGTTTGCAGGATCGCACTCTGAACACGGTCCTAGAGTTAGGCACTGATTTTCAGCAGGGGGATGGACTGAGATGATCTTTGAGGTCCCTTCCAGCCCCAAGCGTTCTGGGATTCTGTGATANCAAGCATTCTGGGATTCTGTGATATTCTGTAGGTGCTCCACTGTGGGGTGTGTGGTGGTTGTGGATGGGTCACCTTCTCACCCCAGCACACAGATGGGTGCAGTAGCTGGCTGTCTCTCTTGCCATATTGCTTCAGCTGCTGATGACCTTTGCTGTCAGCATATTTCCCACCAGATTTTTTTTTTCCTGACGCTGTTTATATTTGTGGTGCACATATTCGAGTTAAGTTATAGAAGGAGCTGAGCTTACTGGATTCTTACTCAAAAAAATGCCAAATAACCTTTGATAGGAACAGCATTGCCTCAGTGTGTCATATGTGAATTGCTGAAGGTTGGAGAATCTTCCCTTCCTAGTTCTTCTATTTTGCATGAATAAAATATGCTTTTAAAGCCCTACAGTTCTGGGCCTGATTTTGCCTTCCTTTGATGTGTGGAGCTGGAAGAGGAGAACTGCCCGGGAGAGGGATGGTGGCCTGGGAATTCTGGGCCAGCAGTGGGTAAGGAGGGAGCAGGCACACATGGACTGGGTGAGTGCAATAGCAGCTCTGACACTGGACAAAGGCACTTTGTTAGGAAAAAAACCCGACAAAAAAACAGCAGATAAAAAAGAAAGAACTGGGCCAAAGACAGAGTGAAGGAACGGCGATTGGATGAGGCATCCCCTATTTACTATTGGTTTTTATGGGAAAAAGACTCTGTTCTATAGTATTGTGATATACAACATTGATGTATACAAAAGGGCAGATTTAAACTGTGTAATTCTGACTTTCCTACTGCATGAGTTTATGGAATTGCAGTCATGATGTTCTTTTAGCACCATTTCTTTCAGTGTGACATGAGCAAATTTGTTTAATGCACCATATGCTACTGATGGAGAGCTCCTAACATTTTCTCACCTTGAAAAACAGAGCTTTATAAGGAGATTATTGAAAGTAAAGCGGATAAGTTGTATTGGGTAGATTGTGGTATCATCAGCCTTCTTTTTATTTATTAAAAGCACTTCAAAAAATTAAGAAAGGGAAATTTGCTGTCTTCAAGGTGGAATCTTTAAAACATTTCTTTTCACCTATTCAGAATGACAATGACTGGAATAAATCGTGTAAGGGTTCCACACATGGGGNTTGTGTATATAAATTGGATACTGCAATATGCAGCCTTAGCTTTGATTCCAGAATGCATTAAGCACAATGGCTAATATGATATGCTCTGTGGAATCTGTTTGATGGCTGGATTAAATTGCAAATACAATAAATAGGTAACTGACCTGAAGCACTGATATTTCTAACTTTTCCCTTTTGTCATCTGTGCTGAATTCTGGGACAGAAAACAGCACAAGTAGGTGTCCAGTGTATGCTCAGAGCACCTGCATCTGCAGGACTCTGCTGCTTGTTCTGTGCTGTGGGAGGAGATCTGCAGCCAGGGCTTGCAGGCGACTGCTGAGAAGAAATCTGTGTCAGCTGTGATTTTCCTTTTCTAGACTAGAAAGCAAAATAATCAGTTATATATAGCACACTTGAAAGAGACCGCACAATCTGTCCAAATAAATACAACATTGTCGGGCACTTTGCAATGCTGTATCTTGCATCTTCCCAGGGTCCCTCTGAAGAGAAATACGCAGGAAATGGAGAAGTTAAGCATTAACTGATATTTATCAAATTGTCTGTGTGTTAGCTAAGCATCTGTCAGAATTCTGCTGAACTTGAACTTGGTAAAAAGTAGCAAAACTGAAATGCCCAGGCCAATCTCCATTTTCTTTGGGTATATTGAGGGTAAGCTAGTGTGGTTCTGGAAAATCGTCCTTGGTATGGGGTCAAGATCAGGATGTTTGCTAAGCAGCTGTTGTTCTCCTGCAATCTTTCTCACAAATTGTAGATTTCATGCGTCAAACCTCAAGGTACTTTGTTATGACAGCAGGGAACATTTAGAGGATTCTGTTCAGGAAGGGAGCCAAAATTTTATCAGGAGCTTTCTAGTCTAGGAACGCTGAATAACCTCATTTAGTGACAGTTTTTTATTCCACATTTGGGGTGTGAATGTGCTTGAGTCCATAATCTTAGCTGAAACTTGTAATTTACCATAACGATAGAGAAAATGTAATCTGACACTGAGAACATATCTGAAAATTGCCATTCTTTGGCTTTTGGAAATACAGTCAAAAAAGACCCTCTAAGTTATGTTTCTTTGTAGTTTGGTGCTCTTACTTCAGAACGTGCCATTACATAGTGTTTTCTTTTTGTTTTCCTGCTGCTTTTAAACCTTCCCTTTGGAGAGACCTCCCTGAGGGTGTGCTTCCACAGAATCACTTTGGTTGGAGAAGGCCTTTAAGATCAGAGCCCAAACGTTAATACGTGCATTAAAACTTGCAAAATGGGCATGTGGTTAATGTTTTGCAATGGATTATTTGTTTCGAGCAGGTTTTTTATTTTTTGTTACGGGTCATGTTTAGCGAGTAGCAGTCCAGAACAGAACAGTTGGGCCATCAGGCTTTGTGGTGCAGCTGCCAGTCACATCAAATTCGTTGCTCTTGCCACTATTGAGTGCTTCTAGTGGTAGCACATCTGGGCTTGGTACTGGCTAGCAGGCCCAAACCTGTGTTTAATTGGCAGCTGCTCTATCCATTCCACTTCCCCCTACATTTCCACTAGGGTGGTAGTTTCTACTATTCCTTTTTGCATTCCCGGATGAAGTCCACTAAGCTTTACCTGCGTGAGGATCCGTAAGTCACTCGGTCCTACGTGGAATCAGTGTGAGAACTCAAGCTTTGTTTTGGGTTTAGTGGAGGGAAGCCCAGGCACAGCCTCCGAGAGGAAGTGAGGGCGGTTGCCAAACACAGTATGTGTAGCTGGAGTAACACAGGTGTTGTGCTTTGCCAGTTCCTGATTTATCTTCAGCTGGCTCAGAAGCCTGCTGGAGTACAGCGTGCCTAGGTTTGTGCAATAGAGGCAGTTGTTAATAGTGTAATAATTAAATGCTCCGCTGCTGTGTGATGTAAAACCTCAGGTTGATGTCTTATATGCATTTTCTTGTGGTTTCAAGCACACAGCTTCAGACTGACTTAATCAAATACTATTTTAGCCCAGAGGAATGACAGTGAACTAGGTACCTGTGTGAAATAATAACGTGGATTTTTGTGGTCTTGGAGCATCACAGACCCTCACTGCTCTCCTGTTCGTGTCCCCAGGATCTGAACGTGTTAGAGGAATAGGTCCAGCACGGCTCCCTCCCCTGCCCAGTGTCCCGAGCCAAGGGTGCTTTCCATGTCCTCTCATTTGCAAGGCATGTTGTACTGGTGTATCAGGTACACATCAGGTGTACCTGTGGAGAAGGCATTCCAGTTTGTGAGCTCATGATGCTCTGGTGATTCTGCTGGTGGTCAGTGGGGTTTTGGAAATGAGGTTACGCAGCTCAGCCGTGGAGGAAAGCAGGGAGTGCTGGGGATGGAGAGTTAGGAGCGGTTGCTAAGAGTATCGGATCAGCCCAGATTGCCATGGCAACGGTGTTGCCAGGATGAAAAACTTTCCCAGCAATCAATCTGAATTCATAAGTACCAGGGTCTACCTGTGACGCACTGGGAAGTCAACCTCAATTTTTTGATCCAAAGGGTATCTTTTATTAAATCCTTAAGGATTCATATTCTCTTTGTGCTAAGTAGTCTGGTACAGGGGAGGAAGAAAGCATCTGTGTGAAGTCAGGGAGTGCTTGAAGGGACCAGGTCAGAGACACATTTGCAGAGACAAGCATATGAATAATCAGGTTGCATTTGTGTTACTCCTTGGCTGGATGTTTAAGTTTTTCCAGGTGATAAGGTGATGTAAGTCCCTCTTGGTTTTGGGCCAAGGCTTGTTTCCAGCTGCTGATTTCTTCGGGTCTGTTTTATCTTCAGTCTCCTTTACTAGTTTAACACTTAGAGATTTGGATTGTTAGCACTGGTGGGGCATGACAATAAGCACACAAACTAATCCTGTAAGAAATCCTGTTGCTTTACTGTTCAGATAACTATTCTTACTGCAATTTA